>CM048853.1:55113254-55178254 GCA_026545225.1 Cornus controversa | reverse complement strand
TATATATAAGTTATCCAGATTTGTCTTTGTTATATCCACCTGAGTTATAAATGATTAAAGAATTCATGTAGCATTGTTGATTGTATAAGCCTCATCAAATTTCCTAGTTTTAGTGTCTTGACAGTAGGTTTTAGACCATAATTCTTGACCATATCATGTAGGGCAAGGTTAACCAGTTTTTTTTTTCTTTTTCTTTTTCTTTTTAATTGTTTTTTTCCCCCTGGAAGTGAAAGATGTGGAAGGGGTTGAAGCCTGCCTACCTTCTATCCCTGAGCAAATTTATTAGCTTTTAGCTCCTCAGGTATTGACCATATGAGAGATAGGGCCAGCTGAAATAAACCCAGTAAAGTCATTCAAAGTTTTAAACATGCGGCCATGGATGTATACATTTCTTTGTTTTTATATTACACTTATTCATTAACAAGGAGACTTTTCAGCCTCACATCTGTACTGTGTGTCTGGGTTGCTGAGATGTAGGACAATGGAGAAGTGATTCACAACTTTGTCAAGATGGGAATATTTGGGAGGTCGTGTTGGGAGAATTTTGGGGCAGAATAATGACCAATAGACAGATGTCGTATCTGTTGACTGTTTGCCAACCTGAGCCCTTGTTCTACATCAATACCTAGCCTCCCACAAGTGGGCCTCATGACCACGGAGCTATGGCATGGAGTATCTCCTTGTGATGTAGCCATGCACCAAGCTCATCAGATAGAACCTTCCACTACTGCCTCAACTTCAGGGAGTCAGTCGCAGTTGGGAGAGTTAAGGATTCATAATATAAGAGATTTTATATATAACACAGCCTTCTCTGGTCATTCTAACCATTGTAATTGCCTTCCTTTATTTGGCGGTAGTCACCAAATCGTGGTGTTATTGTGGCCCTTGCTTATTGGTATGGTGGTTTAAATTATGTGCCACCTGTAATGCGCTAGATGACTGGGATCTCTCGTCGCCTTTCATAATCCTTGGCTGTTATCTGACGTGGCGTTTTTCTGGTGTTACATGTCAATATGAGACCTACTTTTACCCAATATTGTGGTAGGAAGCTAAAGTTTCTGCTGATTGTTCTGGTTTAATCATGTAGTTAAACTTTGGAATGGAAAATATATATCAAGAAGATGATTGTGTTTAGAGTATATTTTAACACCAGCCTTTAAACATGCATTTATTAGCATATTTAGTGATTTTTTATTTATTTATACCTTTTATCTTATTGGATATGACATATACGGGATCTATATATTATGTTTCTTGCCCCATTTCTATTGTTATGATTTTCTTTTTTACTCACTCTAGGTTTTGCCTAGAGGCATGGTCAACTCATCTACTCATACCCAATTGAGTCAATTGACACTAATCTTGGTCCTAACTTCAACAATAGAAAATATTGCTACTTTGCTAGTGATTAAATTTAGTATTATTGTATAAAAATATTATTTTCATTTATGTCTTGGTTAGGTAAACATTTAACATGTAATGCAGATACATCTTGACTGGTCCGCAAGTACCAGAAATGGATTTTTTTTTTTTTTGGTATTTGTCTGCATTAAGTTCATTTGTTCAATGCTTATATATTACTCCGTGGAAACTATGTTTTCTATATATTTACTAGTTATTGCTTGATACAGTTCTCCATATTTTAATTCTGAGCAGCTATCAGGTATTCACTGGTGGTACAAGACAGCCAGCCATGCTGCTGAATTAACAGCTGGTTTTTACAACCCATGCAATCGTGATGGTTATGCTGCAATTATGGCAATGTTAAAGAAACATGGGGCTGCCCTAAGTTTCACATGTGCTGAATCAGGCATGTTCCACCAGCATCTAAACTTCTCCGAGTCACTGGTGGATCCTGAGGGGTTATCCTGGCAAGTAAGCATTAAGCACTGAGGGGTCATTTCTTTAAGAACAGGTTTTTCTTTAGGAGAAAACTGTAACATTAAATTTCATTTGCAGGTGCTGAATGCTGCATGGGATGTTTGCATTCCAGTTGCTAGCGAAAATGCTCTTCCCTGCCATGACCGGGAAGGCTACAACAACATATTGGAAAAAGCCAAGCCTTTGAATGATCCAGATGGGAGGCATTTTTCTGCTTTTACTTACCTCAGGCTCAGCCCACTTCTCATTGAAAGACACAACTTCATGGAATTTGAACGATTTGTCAAGAGAATGCATGGTAAAACATTGAAAACCTTCTTTTAACTTTTAAATTGTGGCAATCACTTTTAAGTCAATTGATATTCTTCGATGATCAGTGGCATCTAGGTGTGAAAAGAAACTGATTCCTCTCTTTGAGGGTTGGGATCATATTTATGATGTCAGTTTCTTGTTGTTCATCAGTGCGGTGAGCTTTTTAACATGTTTTTTTAGATAGTCCAGTCTGCATACACCACCTGGACAGCTGCTGGACCACTTAAGAAAAAAACATGGATCTCTAGGTTACATTTTAAGAGGTGCTGAGAAAAAAAATAAAACGAGGTCACGTTGTGCATGCCCTTGAGGGCAGCAGTGAGTTTATCCATGTTCCAACTAATCCAAAATAATAAATGAAGATACCAACATCATCATCATCCTTGCCTTAATCGCATATGAATGGTGTCGGCCACATGAATTCTCTATTTGCAATATTTTCTATTACAAGCCATTTTACCTACTATATTTAAATTTTTAATAACCTCATCCCATGTTATTTTTGGTCATCCTCTTCGTCTCTTATCTTCTATGACAATAGTCTTCCTCGTTTGACTGGCGCGATATGTCCAAACCATCTAAGTCTACTCTCTCTAATTTTCTCACTAATGGGTGTCACACCTAATTTTTCTCTTATACTTTCATTAGTGACCCTATCTCTTCTAGTCACTCCAATCACTCATCTTAGCATTCTCATTTCTGCTACATGAAGACGTTCTTCTTGTTTCTTTGTTAGAACCTAATACTCCGCTCCATATAACTTGGTCTAATAACGGTTCTATAGAATGTTCCTTTTAACCTATTTGTTATTCTTTTATCACATAAAATGCCACTAGCTTGTCTCTATTTTGTCCACCCTACTCCAATTCGACTAGTTATATCACTATCTATCTCTCCATCATTTTGTATTATCGATTCTAGATAACGAAAATGGTTGTTTTGAGTAATCTTTTGGTTTTGAAATATTATCATTATATAAATAAAGAGACCAACATGAGGTGGAATTATGGGCATCACACATGACCAGCACTACATCATGTAATTGATGTCAACATCATCATCATCATCACCCTTGCCTTAATCCCATAAGAATGGGTCGGCCACATGAATTCTCTTTCTCCAATCCTTCCTATTACATGCCATTTCACCTACTAAATTTAACTTTTTAAAATCATTTTTAATAACCTCGTCCCATGTTATTTTTGATCGCCCTCTCCATCTCTTACCTTTTATTACAACTAGTCTTCCTCGTTTGAACGGTACATCTCTAGGTCTCCGATGTATGTGCCTAAACCATCTAAGTCTACTCTCTCTAACTTTCTCACTAATAGGTGCTACCCCTAATTTTTCTCACTCTCATTGGTGACCCTATCTCTCCTAGTTACTCCACTCATTCATCTTAGCATTCTCATTTCCGTTGCATGAGGTGTTGCTCTTGTTTCTTTTTTAGGGCCCCAACACTCCGCTCCATACAACATAGTTGGTCTAATAACGGTCCTATTGAATTTTTCTTTTATCCTATGTGTTATTCATTTATCACATAAAATTCCACTAGCTTGACTCCACTTGGCCCAACCCGCTCCAATTCTACTAGTTAAATCACTATCTCCATCCTTTTGTATTATCGATCCTAGATATCGAAAATGGTTGTTTTAAGTAATTTTTGTGATTTTGAAGTGTTAACATTATATTATCAATAACCAAATACAAGTTGCATATTGGCAGTCACTTGTCGCTCTATTTTGAATACAAGTTGCATATTTTGTGAAATTATATTTGATGCTTGTTATCCCTTTTATGATTTACTGTTTGCTCTTCTTTAAAGCTGTGCAACTTGATACTCCTTTTCAGATTCTACATAACCTCACCACCTTCAGCTCTGATTTAAATCTCTCTCCCCCTACTAGTTTTAGGAAAACACCCACCATTCTCAATGATCCTTATTCACCATATCACATTTTCCATTTTTATTTATTTTTATATATATATATTATTTTTTTGGGGGGGGGGAGCAAAGAAATGCATGTACAAGGTAACAAGTACTAGTGTTATAGGCAGGCAGTTGAGGACTTTAGAAACAAAACCATTTTGGCTGGTGTGATTACTTTAATTTAACTTAATTCCACTGTAACTTCTATATAATTGGTCAAGGTGGTGGAAGTGTGGTGACTATTGCAGTACCTTTCGGTGGTAGTGATATTGACTGTGGCAACATTTTAATGGCATTGGTGATGGTAGTAGTGGAGGATATGGTGATGCTGTCAAGGTGTGTGCCATTCAGTTGATTGTGTTGGAAGTGGTAATGTTGCATACAGGCGGTGATGGGAACGATTCTTGAAATGCTTATGTTGCTAACTTGGATGCAGCAGTGGAGTTGGTTTTAGCAGCTGAGGACTTGTGTCATGTTGGTCCCTCCATCAGGAATCATCCTTTCTTCAAATCCACTTTGTGCTTCTCCAATCTATTCCCACATTTGTAAATTTCCATCAGAAAAGAATAATATAATGTAGGGGACTGATTTCATCTTTTAGCACCCAAATTCCTTCTGCTCGAGAAGATCTAATGGACTTTTGGAGATTTTAAAGGAATTAATATCAGTTCATTTTGTTTTCTTCACTCCCTTTTTCTTTTGTTTTTTTACTTTTTTTCTTTTGTGTGTGTGTGGTGGTTTTGTGTGTGGGAGGGCTGGCAGGGGGTGAGAGGTTCCTTAAGACTTTGAAGCACAAATCATCCTCCTAGAATAAAGTTACCGCAAAATTAGAGAAACCTGTTGAGAAAGCTAAAAATGATACTACACATGTTGATTTACTATATTTTTTAAATTTGCTTGGGTGGTGGGGTTGGATCTGGTTTTCCATAGGTTGTGAACCACAAATCTGCCTTCTAGAACAAATTTACTGTGAAATTGGATTCATAAACACAAGTAGCTAAACGAACATTAAGTTGTGAAAATCTACCTGCAAATTATCAAGCAGGGAAAGCAAATACTCTTCTCGAATGACTACATAAAATTGGAATGTACTCTTTTTAATTGACACGTGGAGTGATCTCATTTCACACATTCAAGTTTCCTATTGAATCATTTCTGTACATATAAAAACATTCGACAAATGATTGGCCTTTCTATTGCATGATATCTTTTTTCCTTTTTTGTTTAAATGAGTATTTTGTACATATAAAATGTAAGCATAAATATTGAGTAGTTTGGTTAGTTATAATGGTTTTGAAGTCCATCTGACGCTGCCCATGTTTTTGCCACCTATATATATGAATTACTATTATGCCTAGGAAAGAGAAAAAAGAAAGTACAGATGAATTAGAGTAAAACTGACATATGTTTCATTTCTGTTGCAGGGGAAGCAGTTCTCAATCTCCAGGCATAGTTCCAAGGAAAGGGATTTTCCATCTTATGTATTATTTCTCTTCCCCAAAAAAGTCTGTTGGGGAGTATATATCAGTCTGAACTCAGGAGGCACCTTTGTAAATGAAATGGCAAAGGAAATTAGCCCATTCTCTATAACTGAGTTTTTTGCAGTCTTTGCTAACTTAGGATAGCATGTTAGTCTGGTCAAATATCTGAATATGTAGTTGCACAATTCATTAATTGGAATTCGTTAGTGAGAACATGAATGAAGGGAAATTTGTTAACAGCACAAGAGCATCCGGTATATACTGGATGTCCAGCGATTATGGCTCTCCTTGTGGGATTTGCTCAACTGCAGGTCCCACAATTTATTTTATATGCTACAACAACAACCACCACCAAGTCTTTTTGCAATTACTTGGATCGGTAACATGAAACATGAATCAGATATTTTCATTCCGCTCTATTTAAGGTTATCTTCTCAGTTAATCTATATGTTATCATATCTTTCTTTACTATATCTACCCATGTTATCTTTGGTCTTCCTCTTCCTTTAGCATTGTCCTCAATTTAGACTATGTCACTTTTTCTGACTAGCACAGTTAAAGGTCTTCTTTGTACGTGTCCAAACCATCTTAACTGATTTTTTCTCATTTTATCTCCAATTGGTGCTACATCAATCATTTCCTGAATGTGTTTATTTCTAATTCTATCCTTTTTAGTCTTCTCGCACATCCATTTCAACATTCGCATTTTTGTACCACTCACTTTATGCAAATATTGTTGCTTAACTGCCCAACATTCGGTACCATAAAGTATGACTAGTCTAATAGTTGTTTGATAAAACTTCCATTTGTAAGAGGATACGCCTATCACACAATATACTATATGCACTCCTCCATTTAACCCATCATACCTTGATTCTATGATTAACGTTATTTATAATTTCTCCCTCATTTTGAGTAATTGAGTCTAAATAGCGAAAATATTCACTTTTTTGTATTTCTTGATTCTCAATCCTCACTACATCCTCATTTATCCTTCTAGATTTACTAAAGTTACCCTCCATGTATTCAGTTTTATTTCGACTTATCTTAAACCTTTTTAGTTCTAAAGCTTCTCTCCAAACCTCCAATTTGACATTAACTCATTCTCTAGCCTCATCAACTAAAACAATATCATCGGCAAACAACATACACCACGGAATATCATCTTGGATGTGTCTTGTCCGTTCATCCATCACTAAAGCAAAAAGGTATGGATTTAATGCTGACCCTTGGTGTAAGCCTCCCCTACTGGCGTTCTCACTATAGTTACACACTCATCATACATGTCCTTAATTGTGTCTATGTATTTCTTTGTGACTCTTTTCTTTTATAAAACCCTCCATATTAGGTCTCTAAGTACCCTATCATAGATTTTCTCCAAATCAATAAAAATAATATGGAAATCTCTCTTCTTCTCTCTATATCTTTTCATTAGTCTCCTCAATAAGTGAATAACCTACATCGTTGACCTACCCGGCATGAATCCAAATTGATTCTCCGACACTTCCGTCTCTTGTCTTAGGCGTTGTTCAATCACTCTCTCTCAGAGTTTCATAGTGTGACTCATTAATTTAGTACCACGATAATTATTACAACTTTGTACGACCTTTTTTTTTTATATATAGGTACAAGAAAACTTTGATGCCACTCATCTGGTATTCCCTTAGTTGTTTTAATTTTATTAAACAATTTTGTTAACCAAGACAAGTCAACTTCTCCTAAACACTTCCACACCTCAATAGGAATGCCATCGAGAAAGCCCTCCTTGATTTCATCTTCCTTAAGGCATTCCTAACCTCTCACTCTTTGATCCTACGAAAAAATATAATATATTTAACATTTACCTACTAGCGAACGTTTAAATTTTTTTAATCTCTCTCTTTCCTCTCTCTCTCTTCTCCCTCCCTTTCTGCTCTTTTTCTTCGCTCTCTCCATTTTAATTAAAATTGGATTGAAATTAAAATATCATTTGTGTACTTGTAACAAATTGGATTTGAAAGGAAAAAAATTTCCTTTCCTTTTTTCAATTTAGATGTAAAATGAGATTTGAAATAAAAATAATGTTATACTATCTTTGTTCTTGTTAAAATAATAAATATTTTGAAAATAAAAAGTTAAATAAATATATGTGGAGAGTCACCATCCGGATGGTTGAGCTCTCTACACGTCTCAATAATTCAAATGCAACAATTCAAATATATACGGGATGATTTAAAGATTATACAAATTGACCTCCACTAGTGCCATGCAAAGTGGCTGCAAATCCTTACACCGGTGCGAATTTGGAAACCAAATCATTAACCTATTCGGTGAGAGTTTCTGGTAAAATGGATGACATTAGATAATATTGTATTACTCATTTTAATAATGTGGGTTACCACTAATAGTTATAAATGTTACCCACTAAAAAGACCGCAAGAAATACTAAATGAAAAGAAGTTTTACTCTTGAAAATCACAAGATATTTTACAAATTGCAATGTTCAAGAAGGTTGGTCAAAGATCCTTTGGTTTTTGAGCCCAGCTCAAACAGTTTTTTTTTTTTCTAAAAAAAGTGAAGTTAATGAAAGAGTATAAATTTAATATCATTATAAACTTACAAGAAAAGAAAGAGTATTAGTATAAATTTGTAAAAAATAAAAAAATAAATTTTTTTATGAAAAATTAGTTCTTCTCAAGAATTCAAAAAAATAAAAAATATTTTTAAAAAATTATAAAATTATACAACAGTTTTCAAAAATTGTCAACCAAACAAATTTCTTTACAATTTTTTATAAATCTCAAAACATAAAAAATTATTCTATCAAGCAGCCTCCCATACAAAATTTCTCATTTCAACTGTACAAACTTAAATTTTGATATTTTCAGTCTTGCCCAAAAATAATAAATATGTAAATAACACCTCAATGACAAATCCGTCGTCTGATTGTCTTCGCAATCGACCTCCAGCTCCATGCTCGGCTTCTTCTTCTGCTATCTCTCCTCAGGTACAAGTGTAACTCACACACTCACTTTCTACCTGATGATTCGTTTGTAAATAGTTTCTCTCTCTTGAAAAAGGGCGACCGAACCAGAGGAGTTTTCTTCCACTCTTTCTGTATCTATCGGTTTCTCTCTCTAAATTCTTTAGACATTTAATCAATTAAACAATCTTTGTTCAGCGAAATCTAATTGATTCAGACATGGTTTATGATTCCATCACCAACGCTTCGATTCCTATTGTGGCCTTGAATTCGAACCATTTGATGAAGAAAAAGAGGGTGAGTACTCAATTCTCTCTCTACATTTTTGTTCTCGCTCTATTCAATTTCGTTTCTCTCTCTTTGAAACTATTTCTTTCTCTCTATTTCACTTCGTATGTTTCTCAACTGGGTTTCAATCAAATTTCAATATAATGTATCTCCAAACACACTCAGTTTCAAACTACTATAGTCAGCCCAACAAATTTCTCACCTTCTGCTTATTTCTTCATCCCTTTCCCACCAATGGAGAAACAAACCAAACTAGGGTCTGCTTCAATATTGAAACCTGGGTTTCGCCATTTGGTAAAAAGAGTGCTTAAATCGCCGACTGGCTTGAGAAGTAATGTTAGAATGGTTGGTGTGAGATGTGAAGGTGAAAATGATGATGGGATGTACATGAGGAGGTGTTTGGAGCTTGCAAGGAAGGCCATTGGATGTACCAGTCCTAATCCAATGGTAGGATGTGTTATTGTGAAAGATGGGAAGATTGTTGGTGAAGGATTCCACCCAAGAACAGGGCAGCCTCATGCTGAGGTAAATGCAGATTTATTGCCCAAAATGATTTTTTGGAAAGCATTTCTAAGGATTCGTATTGTATTTTTAGAATTGTTAGTTCATAACTTCATATGTCCAAAATGAATGTGCACACAAATTTATTAAGATGCTGCGAGTAATGTTTTCTGTGTCAAGGAAAGTTTACTTTTTTAATATCAGGTAGTCGGTCTATGAAACTGGTACGTTTTCATCTTCCAAGTTCTAACGGCAAAAAGGAATTTATAGGGAGGTGGGGGATGGAACTCTTAGTTCTTCATTCACAGTTTCAACTGAATTATTTGAGCTAGGAGGTGAAATTCTGCAGGTTTTTGCTCTGAAAGACGCAGGGGATTTGGCTGAGAATGCAACAGTATATGTGAGCTTAGAGCCATGTAACCATTATGGGAGAACTCCACCATGCACTGAAGCACTGATCAAAGCCAAAGTGAAAAAAGTGGTGGTAGGGATGGTGGATCCAAACCCAATTGTGGCATCAAAGGGGGTTGATAGATTACAGGATTCAGGAATTGATGTGACTGTGGGTGTCGAGGAAGAATTGTTCAAGGAGCCTAATGAAGCCTATATCCATAAGATGCTGAAAGGAAAGCCGTTTGTTACACTGAGGTGAAATTAGCCTTTCCTGCTTAGTGAGAGCTATTTTGTTTGATACTTCTTTACCTGCTCAGTCATTGGCATGTATGTTATGGTTGGCTTCATAGCCCATATATAATAGTTGATTTATCTAATGTTAATACGTCTGGGACTCACTTTCTGGGAAAAATGCTGATCTGACTTTACTCTCTTGTAAATATATTTTATGGACATCCTGAGTATGATAAGTATACTTAATCGATGTTCTCTCACTGACCTGCAGATACTCCCGCTATGTCAATGGCCATTATTTAGATCATCTTGGGGAAGAAGCTTTGATGTCTGGTGTATACTACTCATGATTGTTACAAGAATATGATGCAATTATACTCTCCCCCACTTCATTTACCGAGAAGTTTTCATTTCCTGCATCCAACGAACCTGGAGCCAATCAACCTCTTCAGATTTTAATAGCAAGAAATCCTAGTTCCCAAATTCAAATCCCTGAAACAACTTCTAAGGTAATTATCTTTGCAGACAAAGAGACATCTTTGGAACCAGAAGCCACTCAGAAGGGCATTGAAACGGTGGTTTTGGATAGGATAAATTTGGTTGCCATTCTGGAATATTGTAAGAGTCGAGGACTGTGCAGCATTTTGCTGGATTTAAGGGGGAACACTGTTGATTTTGAAGAGATTCTCAGAGAGGGTTTTGAGCAAATTTATTGCAGAAGGTGGTTGTGGAACTGTTGCCAGTATGGGATGGAATCAAGGAAGTAAAGCTGCCCTTGGCATTAAAGAATCTGGAGCAAAGACTAAAATTGAAGAATCTAACATCAAGGATCTCAAGCCAAAATGTTTTGCTGGAAGGATATTTTTTACAAAGGGATTGGATATTGTTGTAGCCAAATGATATATATTGTTGATAATCATTTTTTGTATTGGATTTGTATGTGGATTGTGGATATGCTACAGACCCATCCCTTCTCTGGCTGATTATATTTGATCAAGTGTTTGCTTGTGAATGTTATCCATACACTTCAGGTAATGCTGCATGGGATGTTGGCATACTAGTTGCAAGTGAGAATGCTCTTCCTTGCCATGATAGAGAAGGCCATAATAAGATATTGGAAAATGTCAAGCCCCTGAATGATCCAGATTGGAGGCATTTGACTGCATTTATCTACCTCAGGGTCAGCCCTGTTCTAACTTCATGAAGTTAGAACAATTTGTCAATAGAATGAATTACCATGCATTCTCTTTACAAATCGTTCACACTCCATGAAGTTGTGTCTGTTCCGTGAGAATTGGGCTGAGCCTGAGGTAGGTAAAAGCAGACAAATGCCTCCAATCTGGATCATTCGTGGGGTTGGCATTTTCCAATATCTTATTATATGCTTCTCTATCATAGCAAGGAAGAGCATTCTCGCTTGCAACTGGTATGATGCCAACATCCCATTCAGCGCCTGAAGTGTATGGATGACATTCACAAGTAAACAAATATAATCAGCCAAAGAAGGGATGAGTCTGTAGCATATCCACATGAATGATCCAGATTGGAGGCATTTGTCTGCTTTTATCTACCTCAGGCTCAGCCCTGTTCTCATGGAGAGAGAAGTTTGAACAATTTGTCAATAGAATGCATGGAAAAACATTATTTTGTTAGTTTTCCCTTGAATTTCTCCTTAACTTTGTTGATATATATTGATTTTATTTGGTGGCAGTTTCTTTTGATTTTCATCTGAAATTGATAATGACAACACTAATCTGTTAGCATGGCCTCCTGATGTACTGATTTAATAGATGTGAAAGGTTGGAGACATTGCTTCTTTCTGTTTGGTCATTCCTCTGTAGTCAAGCCCATAAAGAAGGCTACGAGTGTATGCGCTGAATTCCTTGGAGAGGGTGTGGTTGCCTAGCAGAGGTGATGGAGCCGTTGCAGGACTCTCCCATTATATCTGGACCATTTAGCTTCATGGCTCCTTGTTGCCTAATTTCATCATCTTTTTCATTTTCTGTGGGACAAGGCATCCATACTTGGCCTTTTGCCAAGTATTCATGTTCAAGATTGTATTTACATTCTTTAAAGATTCTTGCCAGCTTTGTTTGCTCTTCATGGCTCACTAATTCAACTCAGAAAAGCATTCCAAAGTTGTGTTGGTTTAATGAATTTTGTTTTGCCATTATCTCTTTCTTGGCCATATCTGTAGTTGAAAAATGTATTGCCATGAGATAACCTGTTTTGTCGTTTGCATTTGCAATAGTTCTTTCTACATGAATCATATCTTCTTGTATGGCATGATAATTTGCACTAATCAAATTTATTCAAGTTTTAAAGACTATTTACTGCACTGAACTGTAAACATACAAGTTTAAGAAATTCTGACCTTAATTGCATGATAATACCTTATAAAAGCACCTTGTGCGCATTACAGGGGCTGTTAGAAAAGGTAAAGGGTGAACAAGGAAGAAAAATAAAAGAAATTGAAATTTTGATAGGAATTGAAGTCCGAATAGTGTAGAATGAATCAAGTTACTGTTACTCTCGGCTTAAATAGACAAAATGGTTGTTTCTTAAGTCCTCACTGCCCAAAATACTAGTAAATGTAGACATGCTTTATTTTGCCTTAAAAGAACTAATAATGGAAAATGTGAGCATGTGATGTGGTGAACAAGGATTTGGCAATGGTGGGTGTTTTTCTAAAAACTTGGAGGGAGAGAGATTCAAATCAGAGCAGAAGGTCTTGAGCTTTAAAGAAAGAAACAAACAGTAAATCATAAGAGATCACAAAGCACCAGGTATAATTTCACATAGTACGCAGCCTGTATTCGAAATTCAACAGGAAGTGACTGCCAAAGGCTGATCAATTAGACATTGAAAATGAGAATTTTCCCAAAAATCTTGCGGAACTTAAAGAAATGCAGCAAAAAGAGAGCGTAAAATTTCATAATATAGTAAGATCAAGGATAACCACAAGCACATTTGAAACTTTAACCTGTGACAGATGCATGTAAAGCAGGTATAGTAGAAATCAGGCAGCTATACTGACGAAGATTCTATTCATTGTTTATTTATTATGAAACCAAAGTGTTCTTTCAAACAGATATCCTATCCACGGTCCCTTGCCCCTTCTTCCAGGTTCCTACTGTCTAAACAAAAGGTCCAAATGTTGTACAATGGAAAAAAACTATCAAAAATCGACCCAAGGTATAATTTTCCCTGAGGCCCATCATAGTCTTCCCAAAAAAGGGAATAACTTGAATGAAAGAATGAATGTGGTTTGGCTAAGCAACAGGTATCCTATTCTTACTTCTTCAGCACCATCTGACCAGACTCATCTTACTTCTTCAGCACCATCTGGCCAGACTCATCTGTGTCAAAAAGACGCTCTATAAATTCATCCCAGCTCTCTCTCCTCTTTGATGATGCGAATGACGCTCCCCAATTTAATCTGCTAGAATCCTCCCCTCCCTCTATTTCATGGAATGTTCCATATGTAGAAGGCGAGAAAGTGTGAGGGACATCCAAAGAAATAGCCCTCTGTAATGCTGCTCTGTACTCCTCACTGTGTTCTTTGGCAAGAGATTCCTGCCGCTCCATCCTCTGTTTTGCCGGAATCTCCATAATCTGGTCTTTCTCTAGCATCAACTGAATGCAAGAGACAAGATAATTAAATTTCCTTACAAGGATGAAAGGCAAGTATTCAAATCTTCAACTATATTTACAAATGCATGGAATTGAGATCATTCCATTTTGTTTTTCCAGGCTATCATGTAGAATGAAGTCACTAATCATAAATGCTACAGTAAATCGTTTCCCAAGACTTCTAAAAAAAACATTTCCCAAGATTCTGAAACGGACTTAGTTTATATAAGCTAATAAAAACCAAATAGATCCATTTCAATAGGAAGTGTGGAGAGTATCTAAAGTAAGGAAGGAAATAATATTATCTAAATCTCATCAACTCCCAAGAACAATTTCGAAAGGCCTGGAATGCCAATATGCCATGTTATTAGCCGAGATATGTGCCTAGAATCATGTGATTTGACTTACCATATTAACCGAGATATGATTAGTCTAGAATCATGGGATTTGCTTATATTTACACACATATTTAGGCATAAAATATGTAGTGATTTTAGTTAGTTTCCTTTCTCGTAATATTTAACATATGTTCTTTTCAACTATAAGAATGGGTTGATACACTCATTCAAGCCTTTACATATTTCTTCTTTTCTGTATTTCTTCTTGGTATCAAAGCCAGAATTGCAGAAGAGGGTTTCATGTGGTGGTGATTTCGTCTCCGCCACCGATTGCGGTGGCAAAGAATGGTCGATATTGGTGACATCAGTAAGAAGAAGAAGGATCCTACAAAGAAGGATGCCTCTGAAGAGGGTGAAGGTACTGTGGAGAAAACAACGAAGGGCAGTCATGTACTGCAGAAGCTTGAAAAGGAGGTTATCTGGCTATATGTAAGCTGGAAGCGCTCCCTAAAAAAAAAAAATTATATTTGGATTCGGGAATGGTCTGAGGAGACAACATTATGGTTTGAGGAGACAACGTTATGATGTGAGAAGACATTATTATGGTCTGATGAGACATCAATATGGTCTGAGGAGACTTTTTTTAGTGTTAGATGATCCATTATCCAAGTTGGGCATCTCAGATATCCATGCACTAACTTGAGGGAGAGTTTTAGCCAAGATATGTGCCTAGAATCATAGGATTTGACTTACTATATTAGCCAAAATATGATTAGTCTAGAATCATGGGATTTGACTATATTTACACATATATTTAGGCATAAAAAATAAAATAATTTTAATTAGTTTCCTTTCTTGTAATATTTAACATGTGCTCTTCTCAACTATAAATACCAAAAGCTGTGAATGGGTGATCAATACACTCATTCAAGCCTTTACATATTTTTTCTTTTTTGTATTTCTTCTCCATATGATATAAAAAGGAACAATTTTCTCCCATGTTTTCAAAATGCCCTCCAAAACTCTAACCTAACCTTTAAGTCTTTAAAACATATACAATCATAGTATATGAGTGCAACAATGGATGTTATGAATGGTAAAGGCTACTATATTAATAAATAGTAAACACTTTGATGTGTATGTAAGAAGTCCCCAAATAAAAATACCAATTGCAAGGTCTGAGACAATCTAGAAAGCATTTTATCCAGAATATTTGAAATAAAGCAAATCCTCATGCATGAATTTGGAATCCCTAATACCTAATCAATCTGTTAAAAATCAGCAGATTATGGGAATTTTCCTTGATTAAGTTGCATGTTTTGTTTGTTTGCTAATGATGCTGGACAGAAACAAGCTTTCTCAGACAATAAAGGTCTTTTGGCTCTGAAAATGGCCATTGAGCAAACTTTTGATTTTAGAAGCAAGCCAAAAGTGCTTATCTTCACACTAAGCATTGCTAAAGATGATATAACAGAAGTTTATGTTATGTTGTGGCCTGAATTTTGTCTTGGCCCGTGTCGCTTTGAGACCCGGTTTTGATCCGAAAAATGGGTTTTGTGTGGCCTTAAGCCACCAAAGCCACGGGGTCTGGGGCAGCACCCCTGGAAAAAAAAATTATGTCCCGTTTTTCACTTGCGGGTTTTGGACCCGGATTAGGACTCCCTTGTAGTCCGATATATAAGGGCTTCTAAGGGTTTGGAGTAAGAATGTGAGAAAACATTGGAAACGCAGAAAGAAAGTGAGAGCGAGAGCGAGAGCTAGGGTTTGAGATTGAAACTTGTAATCTCTTGATTTTCGCATAGTGAAATCTTTCGCCGGATCTTCACCGTGGACGTAGGCACATCGTCGAACCACGTAAATCCTTGTGTTCTGTGTGTTGTGCTTGTTTCGTTTTGTGTCGTATTTCATGATTGTGCTTGGTTCACAACAGTTTCTAAAATTTAGTTTGAGTACTTTGTGTAACACTGATAATGAGTAATTTGCCTTCACTAGAGCGAATTCTAGTGCTAAGTGGATGAAAAATTCAACAAGATTTTAAAATCAGGAGGCAAAGATGATAAGTGGCTTGAATGTTGCTTTCACCAACTAACCTACCCTACTGCTATCAAGAAGTTCAAAACTTACATCAAGAGCCCTTTGAGATTCTCTCTCTATCCAAATAATAGCATGGTCGGAAGTCATGTTGCAAGAAAGGACCAAGTGCTCAAACCTCCCATCCACAGGTACTGCTGTCCTAACAACTGGGGGGATTTTTCCCATCCTGCAACCACGGATATGAACAAGGAAATTTACATACACGAGTTCAGTTACACTTTTAAAACTGGAAAAAGGGCTCAAAAACTGTGGCAGCATGTAACTAGAGTCTAGAAAATAGGCCTCGTAATAGTTTATACACCATATCCGAAGGTACTCTCCCTATTTCTGGTGCTAATATTATAATACTTCGAATGAAGAAACCATAGTCGCATGTTTCTCTAGGAATAACCAAATGAAGATGGCCAGATCTGTCTGGCCATGTCACTCACAAGTCACAATCTGCAGCTTTTGGAGCCCCTCATGGCTCCATACTCAAAAACTGAGTGCAATTCTAGACTGCTATGCATTACGGGGTGCCAAATTGAAAAAATATTCCTAATTTATAATCAAAATGGCTGCATAGTGCCCCTTGGGATTCATTTTCCAAAATAACATTGATATGGAACTTTCCCTTTACCCCTCCTCACTCTACCTCTTTGTTCTTAACTCTCCTCACAGGTAAATTCCCTCGTAAGCAATCCTAAAATTCATCAAAATTTTACTTGAAAGCAGAAATTTTTTTAATATACCTGAAGGACCATGCATTACTGTCAAACTGAAAAAAAAAAAACCTGAATTTATGAACAAAATGGCTGCATAGTGCCCCTGGGATTCATTCCCAAGAATAAGATCAACCTACCTAGAACAAATGAAACTCACCCTACTCCCCTCTACCTCTTTGTTCTCAACGCTCCTCAAAAGGAATCCCGTTGTTTGCAATCCCCCAATTCATCAAAATTTTACTTGAAAGTAAAACACTTCTGATATACCTGAATGGCTTTCTCACAATAATGTGATAAAGGCGGCCAGCTGCATACAGTCGCCTTGGATCTTGAAGCATCTTCTCATCCAGTGTGCACGTATCCTTCAAGCACATTAGGCACAATAAGCATGGCAAACTGTCCAAGTGAAGAGCAATAAGCTTTGTTAGTACCTGCCCAAATACTTGTGGTGCAATCTGCATTGTATTATTAACTAGAAGGTTTTATATTTATTGGTTAAATCTAATGCAGAAGCAGAAGCATTAATTCATTGAGATAACTGGGCCTTTCCTTAGTGAGGCTCCTGTGGACACGAGGGCTAATGTTTGCTGTTCTGTAAGTACTTCTTGTAATAAAAACCATGGGGTGACCTTTTGGCATAACTGAAACAATCTTCAAGAAAAAATGAACACTGCTCCAATTCATGCAGATGGTCACTAGAATAAGAGGGACCTAACAGTTCAAGTGGCAATGAAATTTGCAATGGTTGACCAAAATAAATATATATTTTGTTGAAGTCACATGTCCGTTACTTTTGTTTTCACAAACTTTACTTTTGAAACACACATCTGAACTATGAGGTTATATAAGTTTTCAACGGCAACAACAGTTATCCATAAGGTTTCTTCCACACTTGCTTTACATGGAAATAATCTGTTAGCAAGCCTGAGAGATAAAGTACATGGGTAGTCCGCATAGGATGGCAAAAAATTACCTAAACTGAAAAAAACTGTTTAAAGATTTCAATTGCTGAAAAGAATTTTGGAAATGTGTTTCTGTTTAACCCGGCGTCGTAAATATTTAAAGATTTTGACTGCAAAGGAAACTATAACTGAAAGGTGACCAAGACCTGCAATCTTTTACCAGAAAAGTGATTTGAATACATCTTCCAATGCTGTCGTTGTTCGAGGTAAGAAATCATCCTGATTCATTATAATAACAAATATTAGAATGCAAGTATAATCATCCCTAGAGAGACAGGATATACTAACATCAAATTGCTGTGAGGTGAAAATAGACCAACAACTCAGATTTTTAATCCCTTCTACAATACACGTAGAAAAAGATAATATGTACTCAGTGCAGGTAGATAAGTTGTCTTCCACACTTGTTGACATTTGACTATTGCCTTCCACTATGATATTTTCGATGTCTAGGCTTGATGACTTCCCTCGAACCCAAAAAAAGAGCTCCAACTATGCTCTATTTAACCCCGCCATGATCACGAGATCAAGATACACATAAGACGTGTTGCCTTCATCTTAGCTGATATAAAACCTAATAGTATATATAGTTCAAGTGAAATGCATGTATCAAGACTTATTTCATCCAAAAAAAAAATCCATTCAATTTCATACACTTCGCTTTTCTCAAAGTTTTAAAGATATTTTTTAAGATGTATTTTTCTAACAGTTCTCATTTATCTTTGAGAAAATATAATCTCACCACACACAATCTAGAAAAAGAAAAAGCTGATGCGTGATCAAGACTTGACAAACTTGATCATTTGTTATGGTGATGGTTTGATCATTGTGATTTATGTAGCTAAAAGAATTACACATATTATGCTTCTCACATCCATTGAAAAAAGTAAATTCTATCCATAGTATTGCAGCAAAGAAACTAGGACATCAACGAAACTAGGACATCAACTGAGTGTGATGGCATTTACCTGGAGCACAACAGAATTTATGACATCTGCATATCTCACAGCCAAATTTAGTGATATACACCTAGGAGGAGCAATTGCAAAGCATCTGATTCTTTTCCTTTCAATGTTCCCCAATTTTTCCCGATTCACAACCGCCAACATTGTTAACAACGTCACAACCCCCGCCCCTAAGGAATGCCCAACAAATGTCAAGGTGTAGTTCGGGTTCCTCTCAACTAGTACCCTCAAAATCTCACACTCTGCAGCCAAAACCCACTGAGCTGACTTCAGTAGCCCATTGTGAACATACCCTCCATCGAATTGTGTCTGCCCTAGTCTGTTATCAAGTAATACTGCATAATCACTTTCCTTCGCCAAATTAAGCCCCCTAATGCCTACAACTATATCAAAATTATCTTGATCAAGATATATCATATAAGGAGAAACCCGTCCTTCAGTCTCTTCATAATTTCTTCGTAAAATTACCCAGTCAGGATTGATGCCATACCCTCCAGGAGGAGCCCAAATGGGGTTACGGAGATCATCTTCATAGGCTGCTAGGATAAAGCGACAGAGGCGAGGCACGGGCTCAAATTCACCAGCTACAGCAAGGCCCCAGTTCTCACTTTCATGGCCTGCAGCGTAAAGGCATTTTTTCCACACCCAACGAGCACATGCCAAACAGTATACACATTCAAGAATTGGAAGGCCACAGGCAAATGACATTGATACCTACCAAATATGCATATCCATATATTAAGAATTATGACTCTGAAAAGAACCGCGGCAAAACAACTAACGGGTTTCTGATTTTCAAAAAATTCAACTCGGTCTCAGAATAGCAGTTGAACTTCAAGGGAAAGAGAAATGTCTACAGATGAATAAATATAGAAAGTAAAAAGGTACAAGATTTCCAAAGTTTAAGCTGGTATCAGAAAGATGAAAACTAAGATTAAAAATAAATAAATAAAGGAGTTGAACACAGATGGGTGTGAAAAAGGTAGGTTACGACTAGTATGATAGAAAACAAATTAAGAATTGCTCTACACTAATCAATTGCTTTACACGGGTAAATCTACAGTCGATAATACTAGTCCAAGTAGCTGAAATCTTTCATAGTTAGATGAAAAGTGATATTGAGACAATATAAAAACAAAAAGAAAAAGCAGAACATAGATGGGTGTGAAAAAGGTACCAGTTTCGACTAGTGTGATCAAAACAATTTGAGAACTGAAATTAATGGAGACCCAGCTTCAAAAACAAGTATCAATTTCAGCTAAACAATAAAAAAATTCGTTTCTGCGAATCAAAAACAAAAATTTTAAAAGGAGGAGGAGAAGAAAATTGGAGCAGCTAAAAGTATACCCAGATTCTGGAATTTTGAGACAGACTCAGATTTGGGTCACACTTCTATGTATTCATGGGATGAATACAGGGGTAATCGTCAATTAGATGTCTACATACAAACATCGCTGAATGCATACGCTTTAAATTTGGGAAATATATCTACATACAGTATATGAGGAAAACGTCACCTAAAGCGAATGAAGGAATGGATCAAATGAGAGTATATATCTAAAGAAGTGAAGACACAGTATACCTACAAGTCAAACCCATTTTTCGGGTCCCTCTTTCAAGAATCTTCCCGTCGCAATGCTTAGATTCTTTGCTTCGGTGAGTGCGATGCTTAAAGCCCTTGAACACGAGCTATGATTGATTAATTCTCATTGAGAAAGAACACGACACCGTATTGTATTGTAATATGCCGCCGCCTATTATATAAGAATTTATTTGATATTTTTTAAAAATTTTGAGTGGTCAGTGTTAGTTGAAAATTTATTGTATTTTAGGTGGTATTCTTAATATTATCAAATACACTATATTAAATGAGTGCTAAATTTATTTAAATTTAAGTACTGAGTTAAGTTTTTAAACAATAATGTAAATTATTATAAATAATACGAATTTATGATTGTATAATTTTATTATTATTATTATTGATATCAATACATCACATTCATCATGTTTTTATGACCAAAATAATAATAATGATGATGAAAGTGTAAAGAGTTCCTAGTTTTTTCCTTAATCATGTGAATAATCATTTCTAAGTGGACTAGGTTGGTATTTTCCTCTCTCTCTCATTGTCAAAATGTCAAGTTTCATCCACTTTTCCTACTTTTTTCTTTTTCTGTCTTACACTCATAAAATAATAAATATACTTCTCCCCCTCTCATTAATAAGTTCTATCCACCTAAAAGACAGCTCCCAACTCTTTTATTTGGTAAGTAAAGCAACTCCCTTTTTCTATCTTCCATTCGTCTCTCATTATCTAACTCTTTCTCCTCATTTTTCAAACACTCGTCTCATAACTTACGCGCTCTCTCTCTCTCACGCTTCTTAATTAACCAAATTACTTATTTATAATATGTTTGATTTTTAAAAAAAAATTGGAAAGTGCATAAAGTTAAATAAAAAAATTTACATGTGTCATATATTAACATCTTATAAAAGAAGGACCAGAAAAAATATCATTAGAATTCTCATAAATTACCTAGAATATATACAATGAAAATTTGTTATTTTCGATTAAAAAATAAAATAAAAGAGCGTTTTCATTGCTTGGGTACTACAAAGTATGTGCTCTGCAGTATTAAAAAAATAAGTTTTTTTCTCTTTTTTCATGTCAGGGAGGGATCTTTAGCGTGTTATGCGCAATGACGTTTTATCAATAGGTAATGCTACTCAGGCCAAATAAGTAGTTATAGTCAGAATAATTAGACTGACTGAAACTTCTACATTCATAGGATGCATGTGGTGAGACCCACCACATGCAACTTATGGATGAAAATATTTTTTGTCTACCTATTCTATCTAAAGATTATTTTTCTTTATTTTATTTTTTTAATCGTGTTTTTTTGGGGGTGAGATTAGTTTTATTAGCCAAAAGATAATATGTATATATATATACACACAAAGAAGCCCAAACACTCCCAATAGGAAACCCATAGCCACAAATACGGCGAAGCCAGGAATTTTGTTGAGGGAGGCACAATGTAATAAACTCAAAATTTTAATATTGATAGATAATGTTTTCATTTATTACATTTATAGTTGTTCTTGATGAATATTTATATTAAGCAAATTTTCATACAAATTGGAAATTTTATGCATATTAAGTGAGATAATTAAAAAAAATACAACAAACACGTACGTGTATTCTAGTGTATCCCTCATTTTCTCTTATGATGAATATTGTTAAAGAAATTTTAATAAATCAAACTAGTTAGTGTTATCCAATAATTGTCCCTGGAGGGGGGTGAATAGAGACAATAGACAAACGATTAAACTTTTTCGGTTTAACTCATTTTGATAAAAATTGACTTGTTTTGACTTTTGTCAAATACTTGATAAACTTATGTATTTAACAAGTTGAAAATGTCTTCTAAGTGCAACATCTAAAGCTTATAAGGTAAAGACTATGTTGATTACTCTATATATCCAACAAATGTTGTCAATAAGAATAGGCAATTATATAATCAAATAAATAATCAATATACACAACACAATCTATATAATCTAAGCATTCATCACATCTTCCTCGTATAAAGCATTTAAACAACATTCATTAATTAAACAATTATAAAATAAATGCTAGCAAAATAAATGAGTAAACCTATTAAAATGATACTTAAGCAATTATTTATAAATATGATGTAAAAAGTAAAACTTGCATATGTAATTAATCAAGTACTTGGAGTGTCACTCATTCATTCATAAAATGGTTCATTGGATAAGGAATAAAATGAGCTAAGTGGATATTATCTCTATCAATGCTAAAATGGAGTTAAAGATCATAGAAACATTTCATCAAATACATGGTGTGCAATATCTCCATACAATTATATTCTTCATATCTATTCAAAACATAACGTTTAACAAGGATAATGAACATAATAATGTAAGGAGAGTAAGGATAGAGAAATGCAAACATTGACACCAAGATTTTTACAAGATTTAGAACTTCATCCTACGTCCTTGACTCGAGAGCACCTCCCGAGATTTCGCCTAAATCTATTATGGGGCTTCCCTTACGAGTGGAAAGCAAACTGTATATCATTTCGCTTATTTGGTGGTGAATCACCCTTTTTTTTTACGGCTAAGAGATAATCATTGCTCACTCTTACGGGTGGAGAGCGCTACTAAATTCGCTCATTATTGAGTGAAACCTCTCTTTTTCGGACTTAAAGAGAACCCTTACAAAGCTTTCTCAAGCTATCCATGCCAAGAAAACATCTTGCTCTTCTTCTCTCAATAATAAGCAATTGTGTATACAATAAATGTCTCTCAAATATACAAGATATACAAATTCAAACTCTCTCAAATCTAGAGTTACAATTAATGAATAAAAAAGACAGCTCAACTTTAGAATGATAAATGAAATACCACAATAATCGAATTGATGAATTAAGCTTATGTGTGGTTTCTAAGCATGGCGGTGAATTCTACCAACAATATATGATCATGGAGGGTTATGATAGTCTATCTCACTTGTATAATACATATACAATGTGTATTTATAACCTCTTTAAGAGAAATAATCGTTTATAATTGTTGGGAGTGGTTGTGAAACATTAAATGCATCACACTAGCCGTTTAGATCTGAATCGTGTAAAAGTAGTCGATTTATAAGTTGACTATTCATTTAGAAACAGTGAGTTGTTTCATTTTTACAAAGCAAGTATAGAGATTCTGTAATAATAAGTCGATTTATGAAACTAGGTAAGCCAACTGATAAGTAGACTTATGTGAGACACAAGTAGACTTATTTAAGGAATAAGTCAACTGTTTTGACATGCTCCAAAAACTCATAATATTCTGTAATAATAAGTCGATTTGTGAGAATGGATAAGTCAACTAATAAGTAGAATTATCTGAAATATAAGTAAACTTATTCAAGAAATAAGTCAACTGTTTTGACATGCTCCAAAAGCTCAAAATATTTTGTAATGATAAGTAAACTTATGGGAATGGATAAGTCAATTGATAAGTAGACTTATTCAAGGAATAATTCGATTGTTTTGACATGCTCCAAAAGGTCAGATTGTTCTGTAATAATAAATCGACTTATGAAAATGGGTAAGTCGACTGATTTATGTTCAACATGAAAAATACATAACTTTGAAATCGAAATGAGCCTAAACCATTACGGATTTGTAAGATATGATTTAAAGAACATTAAGTTATATTTCTATATGTTTAGGGACCATTAAAATGGTATGCATGAGATGCATTATGTCCTAGAGTCAACTAGGTTATGAGTTAGGTTCTTTAAATATTTTAACAAGCTTGAACATCATCAAAGTCAACTATAGCCTTATGAAATAAATCAGTTTGATCCGAGGTCCTTGACTTCACACTTCACTAAATGTAAATATTGAAAATTAAAGTTATTTTCAATTGAAGATCTACTTAATATTACTTAAGATTTTTCATGATTTAAACATATAAGTTCAAAGCCTTATCACTATAATTCATAGAGACCATACCAAATGAATTAAATGAAATACATAGTCTATTACTTATGATCAGTGACTTATGAATGATATGCATGAAATGCATTAGTCTTAGAGCTTTCATGTGAGTACATCAAGACAACTTTACAAAGATTATCTATACAGTCGCTGAGACTAAACTACCCAAGTCTTTTGATCTTCAAATCTTTAAGCTCTTGTATTCCATCATTATATGGTTTGAATTCACTTTAACTTTGTTATTGATCTTGATTTTTTATGTTTAAATTCTATAATCATGTAGCTTCATATATCTTCTTGTAAGTCTCTTTGAAGTCCAAAGTTTTTAAGATTCTTGAGATAATGTGATACATTATAAAATGAACACTAAGTAAACTTATTAGATATACACTTCAATAGATTGTAATCATCAAAATTAACTAAATAACATTGGGTTGAAACCTTAAGGTCAACAGTTATAACTCGACAAACTAAGAAAGTAATTCTTACAATAACTAAAAATTAGTGAATGAAACTTGAATTATTTATAGTTAGATTTTCAAATAAAAAACTAATTGATAAATAGATTAAACCAAATATTAAAAGGAAATTCCATACTTTCCATTATAGATCTTTACATTTTTAGAACGGGTTTATATTCATTATTTCCATGTATCATATACAATAAAAGAGAAGTAGACAAGAATACCTTATTTAGGCTTTTTGTTGTACTTTTTTGGAAATTGTGATCCCGTGGTTAAAAAAAAATTAATTGAAAGAGAGTCGTGCAATATGAGAAAAGAGAGGATTAAAGATGGAGATATGAAATGCCTAGTGATTAGAGAGATTAAATTGTAAACCAAGTGTGACGCAATTTTAGAGTTCTTGAAATTCTATATAACAAAAATTTTTTTTTGAGGGGGCAGTTTTAGAATTTAACATATTATATATACAAAATGGAAAAATATTTTTGTTTTTAGAGGGGGCATTTTTAAAATAAAATGAAAATTTTAAGGGGAAGGGGGGGGGGGGGGGGCACATTTAAATTTTTTTTAAAAATAGACATACCATAATGAAAATTTTTAAAAATTGAGAGGGGTACGTGCTCCTCCTGGGCCTTCTTCATTGGCTCCATCCCCGACCACAAAAGAGATGGACTAAATTCATTCACTGTTTGGCAATACAAAATATATATATATATATATATATATATATATATATATATATATATATAACTTAAGAAAACAAAAATGGTTACATACATGCATATATATTGGAAAAAATTATTGTTAAGCCCTACTTTTCCCATTAAAAGACAAATAAGTCCTACAAAATTTTCTTTAGGACCAATAAGATATACTCTTCCCATTAAAAGATAAACAAGTCCTAAATTTTTTTCTTTAGGACTAATAAGTCCTACTTTTCTCATTGAAAAATAAATAAGTCCTAAAAAAATTCTTCTAGGATCAATAAGCCCTAATTTTGATTTTTTTTTCCATTTAAGTCCTAAATCACTAAATTTTCCATTTATACCCTTAATAAATTATATATACTATTTGTTATATTAGATATAAAATTTTAACTCAAATTTTCAAATATACCCTTACAAAAGTGACATAAATTTTGAATAAAAAGGTAAAAAAAAAAAGTACATGTTATTAATTTTTTATAAAATAATTAACTTGTTTGTACTAAAATCGTTATTCTATACGAGTTTTTGAATTGAATTTAAATTAAATTAATTATTATTCAAACTTATAATTCAATATTATTGAGTAACTAATTTAAACTTAAAAGAATATTTTAAAAATAGATTATATATAATTCTTGGATAAATATATAATTATAAAATTTTAATTTTATTTAGTTAGGGTCTAAATGAAATATGTAGTGATTTAAAACTTAAATAATAAAAAAAAAAACAAAAGTATGACTTATTGGTCCTAAAGAAATTTTTTTAGGACTTACTTGTCTTCCAATAGAAAAAGTAAGACTTGTTAGTCTTAAAGAAATTTATTTTAGGATTTATTTGTCTTTTAATGAAAAAAATAAGACTTAATTAATCTAAACTTATTTGTCTTTGAAAGAAAAAAAAGTAGGATTTAAGAGTAATTTTTCCTATACATTAGTCGTTCTCTTTGTCACAGATAATGCTAAGAAGCTAGTAGAAGAGGTTAGACAAAATAATTCTAACACAAAAGTGACAAAACAATAAAGATCCGAGTTGACCAATTTGATGACCTCAATTTTCAATAGTAGGAGGGATTCTCCTGTTATCCTGAAACATTGAGGCATGAGAGGAATGCATGTGATGGATGGGGTTGGTATAATCCAAAAATCCATTTAAAACACAATGATCATATATCATTTTTCTTTATGAAAAGAAATTTCACATAAAAAAAATAAATATAGAAATTTATAATTAACTCATATAACAATTTAGATAATCTTTTTACGTAATAGGTTTACAGGTTGACACATTCATCTTATAAAAAATTGCCTAAAATTAGAAAAATTTTGAGTTCAAGAAAGTTAAAAAATAATATATATATATATGAGATTGCAAAAGATAAAAGTGTGAATAACTAGTTTCAATCCATATTCATGGAGGAGCTTTTAACAAGAGCAATTGTGATATTGGGATAACATTGGGGAAAAGAGAAAGAAAGAAAAGAAAGGGAAGGGAAGGGAAGATTACTTTAAATTCTTCCAATGGGCATTATGGTAATTGAGCCGTCCAATATACCAAAACTGCCCTTCATCATTTTTAGTTATTACTTATTGCCATGCCCCCTAAATTCTTCGCCCAAGGGCTACGTGGCTTCGTAGCAGTATCGTATATAAGTTTAGCACAACTACAAACCCTAATATTCTTTACGGCCTCTCGTTCCTCCGAAGGTGAGAAATATCGATCCATAGAGTGTTACAAAACCTTTTCCTGTTTGTCTTCATCAAACTGATTTCTCTTTCTCTATTCGCAGATTCATCTGAGAATTTACCCGAAAGATTTTCGTCGGAGCTGATCGGTAAGTGAGAAATTTCGCAGCCATCGCTTTGAATCTGAACGTTATTTCGCTTTTTTAGTAGATCCGTTGCGATATTTGGTATTCGCATTCTCTTGTTGGCTAATGAGATGTTTGTTTTCTTCGTTCTCCGGCAAATGTGAAAAGAAAAATATCGACTTGAATGAGAGTAACAGAACTTAGCTTTGCTGAATCTTTCAATATTAATATAACCAGAGCATTTTAAAGCATGAAAGTTGATGTATATATATATATTTTATTTTTACAATTTCTGAGCACTGTGAAGAAAGTTTTGAATTTAAAATCTTAGTTTTTTTTCTTCACTTTTTCCAGTCAATAAAAAGCATTTACTTTGTTATATTCTAGCATCTTCCTAGCTACCAAACAGCAATATCAGTTTTGTATCAATTGGTTGATCGAAAGTTCGTTTGATTTGCATGTTTCGGTGATGTTAATGTAAGTTGGTCCTTTTTCATTTATTTTTTCATATTTTTCCCTGTTGATGATCGAGTAGACTTGCAGTATTAGCTGCTGTTAACCTGCCATCTTTAGTTTTTATTTTATTTTTTTATTTTTATGTCATAGATTGATACTATAAACATTCTAAATATAGTAATTTTGTTGGAATGTAAATCAACAATTGCGCTGTTGTTGAGGTATGATTCAAAGAATGATTTTTTGTTTATTGGTTTCTTATTTACAAGACAATACACCACGGGTCCACAACATTGAGAGTGTTATTTGTTTTCTGCTGATGCATAGGGGAGTGTTTGATCACTCTGAGAATGCAAGGCAGACACTGTTTATAGTTCAATGCTTTTTGTTCTGGCACTCAACTTTTTTGTTTGTTGGGATGATATTTTCCTTTTCAGTTCTTTGTTTACTATTATTAAATGCTGATTTTATGTTAATTTTGGGCTTGACTTTTCTTTTTTTTCTCTCACATTTTGCCTTCCAAAATTGGGCAAACAATCAAATTGGCCATGTTGCTTGTCCAATAAATCTTTACAAACTTTTAAGATGCTTTGAAATGGTATCCTGTTGTCCAGTTCTAATGCTTGCCATTTGCCGTGGGATGATGTGCACGCTCTATATGCTGGTGTAACTGGTGTATTTTTTGGGGGGTTTGTAGTGCAATTAATGACAAGTTGTTTCTTGTTCTCTTTTATATTCCTTTTTTTCTGTCAAGCTGTGTGACTCTCTCCAGAATTTTCTGCAAATTGACCAATATTTGCATTTGGCCATTGGTGGTTTCAGGCGATGGCTCCAAAACAACCAAACACTGGCCTATTTGTGGGTCTGAACAAAGGACATGTTGTAACTAAGAAGGAAAAGGCTCCACGCCCTTCTGATAGAAAGGGGGTAAGATGGCTCCGTCATGACTCATTCATGCTTTTATTTTTATTTTTTGGTGTGTTTCAGTTTCAACTAACATTGTTTGCATGATGCATTCGGTGTCTTGAATATTCACATGCGTTCTCTGTCGTAAACAGGTCCCTTTAGTTGCCTGATAACACTTATATACATCAAAATTGACTTATGATCAGTATATATTATTTGTTATATCCTTATGGTTGTACTTGAAGTATAATAATATATAATGTATTCTTCCTTTCAGAAAACTAGCAAAAGAGTCCATTTTGTTAGAAACCTCATAAGGGAAGTAGCTGGTTTTGCTCCCTATGAGAAGAGAATAACTGAACTTCTTAAAGTTGGAAAAGATAAACGTGCACTTAAAGTTGCAAAGAGGAAGTTGGGCACTCACAAGAGAGCAAAGAAGAAGCGTGAGGAGATGTCTAATGTTCTTCGCAAGATGAGGTAATTGGCAGTTACATGTCTTGTACATTTAATTGACACTGAAATGACTTCAACAGATGGTTAATTCTTCATTGTTAATAATTTAAGTTCACCTAAAATCCCGCATATTTCTTGTATAAATTTTATATCAAGTTGGGGACATTATTCTTTTATCATCTGCTTACTGATCTCTTATAATTTGTTGGGCATCTTTTATCCAGATCTGCTGGTGGTGGAGAGAAGAAGAAGTGAGTTGTTGCCCTTGGATCTCTCTCTCTTAGAGTTAATCTTGGTGAAGAGATTAGAAATTAGAGAAGCTTATTTAGATTGTGTGTCTTGTTAAACTAAAGTTTTGCCATTAGATTTCGACTGTTTGAGACATTTGCGTTTTGTTGTCCTGAATTCTGATTAAGCTTGTTTAAAATGAAGCCATTCAAGATTTAACACGATTTTTTTAGCATTATTTACATATATAGAAAATTGATTGTGGAGCAATTCTTATCCTTGCAATGCATTAAAACTTGGGAGTTAAGATACAGACACACTGATGGATTTTCTGATGATCCATTAGTCCTGGATCACTTTATTGCTGCCAAATTGAGGCGTTGGGGTCAATTTGATTTTATTCTGATTTAGTCCCAATGCTAATTCAAAGGATTTCTGAGCAATTTATTTGGAGACTAGTATCTAGTTGTGGATATCATGGGAGCATCCTCAGGGACAGAAAATCCCTCTGGTTCTCTATGGAGATCGACAATGCTCACTTATGTGAGAGTATTGTCACCATATCATGAACCTTTTCTCAATGGATCGAAAAAACCGTCGGGTTAATTTGGATCATTGAAACGATTATGTTAATTATTTTAAAGTAAAGCCTTTTTCAGAAAATATAATAAAATTTAATAGTAGTCTTTGTCCCAACGTGTAATTAGTATGCACCAAAACTGAGGTATTGACGACACGAGAAGATGATAAAGTCATGAATAGAGAAAAAAGAGAGATTGAAACTAATTTCACACTTCTGTAAAGATTTTCAAATCTCTCACTTGCTATCCTTCCGAAAATGAGAAGATTGGGAGAGAGGATAGCAAGTTAAAGTGATATTTTCATAAGACCTAAAATGACATCAGCACTTTAAAAGATAATTATTAAAAGACATAAATACAAAAGGGTATAATAGTAAATTATTTAAAATAATTTCTTTTCTTGTCTTTTATTTAACTCATCCAAACAAGAATGTTATTATTTTCTTTCTTTTCATTCATAATTTATCCAAATATGAATACATGTTATCATTTATTTTCTTTTCTCTTATAACTTATCTTATCCTTTATTTTCTTTTCTCTCCGGGTTATCCAAACAAGCCCTTAGTGATTGCCAAAACTGTTGTCGTGGCAACATAACCATCCTATTTTGTGGCAAAATAGTTCATCCACAAAATTGCAGAATTAGTGGTTGTTCCTTTTTTGTTGCTTTGCCGACGAAACTATAGTCGTCACTAAACCATCATAGATGTCTCATGACATTTAGTGACGAAATAGTTCGTCACCAAAGTATTTGGAGGGGAATATGCGGTCTCCATTTTCGTCGCTATAGCTTTTTGGCATAGATACTGTTGCTGCCGCTATATAAACATCCAAAATTGTCTATCGACGACACTGTTTTGCTACTGTGTCTTGGACATTTAGTGGCAAAAATAACTTCGAGTTAGCCTGTCGTTTCATTTTCATCGCTATAGCTCTTAGCGTTGAAACTGTTGCAGTCGCTCTATAACCATCCCAGATAAACTATAGCAACTTAAGCTTCGTTGCTCTCTTGGATGGATAGTGACGAAAGTAGTTTGTCGCTGTTAGACAGTCTATATCAAGGGGTTATATTTGCTGTTAAATGTGCACAACTCGTCTCTAGAATTGGACTGAAAAGGACAAGCATGATCACATGTCGGCCCGAAACTTGGGCCTGTTCATCTAGGCCTAAACTTAGGCCCTTTTAGGCTCAATGCTGGGCCTAAAAAGATATTGCTGATTTTATTTGTAAAAGTATTGTAAAGTGAACCCCCAATAATATACTATCAAATAAGAATGTGTTAGAGGGGCTAACTTATCCCACATCGGATCCGGATGGGGAAAGATTTGAGCATATAAGGGTGAGTATGCAGCATTACTTAATAATTTAGGCTTTTGGGTAGAGGGCAAGCGCCCGACTTGTTACATTTGGTATCAGAGTCAAACCCAATCTTTGGTCTGGTATCATGCCAAGCGCCCTGCCTGAAAGTGCCCACCCGGGTAGGCAAGGTGGCTTGATCGCAACAAGACTACTATCCTTGTAGTTTCAAAAATAACACTGACATAAAATAATTGAACTTAATGCTCTACTTAATCCTTTTAAAGGATTACGTGGTACGATTAAATCGAATAAGCACTTTGTAAATTTCAGTACTCGTACTGATATGGACCGTGAATCATTCAAATGGAGATTCCATGCTCAAAGATGTTAATTTGTACGTGTATGGCAGTGCTGTCAGATGATAAAATGACAACTTTACCCATGTAGGTTTTATTAATTTTTAATGTAAAAAATTTTATTGTGTAGAGATACAAAAATACCCATCCACAAGCTTACAAGTTTTGGTTCTATATATATTTATACTACTATTAAAAGTACAAAGGAGTTTTTTAGGTTTAGTACACTATTTTTTTATTTTTAAATTAAAAAATATAATTACCCAAGCAAAGCCCTTTCCCTTTTTATTAACCCTTTCTTTTTATTTCTAATTTCTAAATTTAAAAAGGCAAAACCCTTTCCCGCGGCCCTTTCTTTTTATTTTTAATTTCTAAATTTACTTTTTTATTTAAATTATTTCCCAAGCAAAACCCTTTCCATTTTTATTAACTCTTTCTTTTTATTTCTAATTTTGAAATTTAAAAAAGTAAAACCCTTTCCCGTGAAAAAAAGTGTACAATGAGGCCTTAAATATCTATAAATCACTCTTCTTTTCGGCTACAACTTTCTTTTTAGTTTTAGTACATTATTTTTTTTATTTTTAAATTAAAAAAAAATAGAATTACCCAAGCAAAACCATTTCCTTTTTTATTTAAATTATTTCCCAATCAAAACCCTTTCCTTTTTTATTAACCCTTTCTTTTTATTTCTAGTTTCTAAATTTACTTTTTATTTAAATTATTTTTCAAGCAAAACCCTTTTCCTAATTGTTTCCCAAGAAAAACCCTTTTCTTTTTTATTAACCCTTTCTTTTTATTTCTAATTTCTAAATTCACTTTTTATTTAAATTATTTTCCAAGCAAAACCCTTTCCTTTTTTTTATTAACCCTTTATTTTTATTTCTAATTTCTAAATTTCCTTTTTTATTTAAATTATTTCCCAAGTAAAACCCTTTCCTTTTTCATGAACCCTTTCTTTTTGCTTCTAATTTCTAAAATTAAAAGGGCAAAACCCTTTCTTGCGACCCTTTCTTTTATTTCTAATTTCTAAATTTACTTTTTTAGTTAAATTATTTCCCAAGCAAAACCTTTCCTTTTTTATTAACCTTTTTTTTTTTTATTTCTAAATTTAAAAAGGCAAAACCCTTTCCCGCGAGAAAAAGTATACAATGAGGCCCTAAACACTTATAAAATCACTCTTTATCTCGGTTACGGCTCTCCATTCTTCCTCTTCGCTCTCATATTCCTTTTTTATTAACCCTTTATTTTTATTTCTAATTTTTAAATTTAAAAAAACAAAACCCTTTTCCAAGAGAAAAAATGTACAATGAGGCCCTAAATACCTATAAAATCACTCTTTCTTTCGGCTACAGCTCTCCATTATTCTTTTCTACTCTCATCTTCCTCTCAGCTCTCATCAACATTATTCTCACCGCAGCTTTTAGCTTTCTCTCGGATCTCATCAACAGCCATTCGATTTGGTTTCAACTCGACTTACATATGAATTCTTTTCTTTGGCTTTTTTTCTCCTAATTGTTTGCTATTAGCTCTTGAAATCAAATTTTTTTAATAAAAAATTACGTCTGTCCACCTAAATCTGCAATCGATACAGGAACCTGAAACATAGATCAAGAGACTAATTTAGAGAAATGATTTAAGGTTTTTGATAAAAACTAAACCCTGCAAGGTAGGATATAGAGGTCAAGAGTTGGATTAGTTAGACATAAATATGATTGAATAATTTATGTTTATTTGATTAAGATCAATAAATTTCTTCAAACATAGTTCAAACTCTATTTTGATGAAGTAGATTGTTACCTCTTCCTAATTTTAAGGCATTGAAAAAATGTATGGGATAATTGGACTTCATCTAACACCATGCCCTCCAGTCTTCTCATCTGGTCTGCGGTATGTGCACTAACTTTAAGATTAGAAACTTTATGCATATATGGCTGAGGCAAATTGTAGTTTTGTTTGTTATTCATGGAATTATGTGTACAATATTCTATCTTCATTGTCTTAATGTTATTTTTGGTCTGAAAGTTGTTTGCGAAGAATTATGTTTAGTTGTTGTATGATTGGTTTGATGAGAGCTATGTCATCCAATTCATTACTATCAAGCATTTGAAGCTAAAGTTAGAGACGGTGTCGATATTTTTAGTCTTTTGGCTTCCTTTTCAGCAAGTTTGGTTGAGCTTTGACAATATCTTCAACAACTTTTATATCTGTTATTCTTCAATTTACATGGTTTATTTTGTTGTTTTAATTGAATCTTGAAGTTGTAAGTTTAGGAAAAATAAAATATAATTTTGTGGACTTCAAGGACTTGAACAAGTACATTGATAAAAAAAAAAAATTATAGGTTTGTTTTTTTTTAACTCTTTGCTCTCCTTATATATACTTTCTCTCATATATAAATCTATAAGTTTAATTTTTACTCTCGCTAGATGTTTTGGGAATCGTTATTGAAACATCTCCTACATTCAACATAGCTAAGAAGAACAATGGAGGGATATCCAAATTACGAGACATCATTATAATGGATATGAGGTACATCATTACAACACTACATAAATGCTCATAATTACCATTATAAATTACTGAACTAATTATTTTTATAACAGTTCACACATTTGTCAATCAACACATTCAAATGTAACTTATCACATAACATTGAGATTATTTATTTTATATTTTTTATTATATCTAAATGAATATAAAATAAAAAAATAATATTATATTTCAGGTTTGGGTCTTCAAACACATCTGGGATCTATATTACAAATTAATATGAAAATTGAAAGAGTCAAAGCATTACGATATGTGTTGGTTATTTATTTCTTCTTACTTACATTATGTTTTAATTATTTATTGTACTTAAATAATATCATGACAGGTAGAACATGATTGGTGGAAGTTAATCCACTATCAATAGTTAAAAAATCGAACATAAGTGTATTTGTCCATATCAACAACATATTGTTCAAATAATTTATTATGCTTTGATAGATTTGAAGAAAACGTAAATGACAAAGATATAGATGCTTTCATTTCAAGTTCAAAATATCAATTATTTGAAGAGGTTGAAAAAATTCCACTTGAAGTTATAATTGAAAATTTTGCAATGGCATTCAAGGTATTAAATTATTATTATTATTATTTTATATATTCATTTAATTTTTATTTATTATATCACATGATTATAATTAATTTATGTTAAAAGAATATATTTTGTCACTCAAATTGTAGAAAACACTTAACTTTTTTGAAGCAAGAATTATAGAGATTAAAAATACATTCGAACCATGGTACAATGCATGTAAGCAATGTAAGAAGAAAGTTAAAGTACGAACGGATGGACTCAGTTGTACTAATTGCAAAATAAAAGACACTAAATGCTTTCAAATGTATTATTATATCTTCAAACATTTTATTTTAAAAGAAAAATTACAATATGACAAATATGTCATTCTTTATTATTATGTATCAATGAAGTATACTCATTTATGCAGATTTATGATGCAATTTCGAGTCAAAGATATAACAAATAATGCATATCTAATAATATTTGATGATTCTCAATCATTAATAAATTGTTCACTAGATGAGCTAATACAAGTAATACCTTTTCCTCACTCGTAAAATTTATGGATAAAACAATTCATTTGAAATGTATCAATATTACTAAAATAAATTTGTTCTTTTGTAAGACGAGGAAATGAATGAATTTCACAACAAAGTGACAAGTTATAAAGGAAAATTATTTCTTTTTATGATCAAAATAGACAACAGTAAAAATGACGCAGTAAAAAATAGTTTTGTGGTGGCATCTATCAAAGAAGTTTCACTTGAGAATGATTTATTTGAAGAAGAATTCAGAAATATAAAAATGATAAAGTGTTGAGAATTTTCAAAAGAATAATAATAGATTGTTTAAGAATAGTTAGAATTATACCTTTTGATTTCTTATAGTTTATACTTGATTTCTTCATGTAAATAATAGTTAATTCAACAAGTGAGTTTATATTACCAAGGTTACATAATGAAAATATTTTTAGGTGTTTTAATTAATGTGTTTGGATGTGTTATAATGATTTTCAATGTTTTGGGTATTATAATAGAATTTTATTTTATTTTTATCCACGTGCTTTAAACTAGTAATATAAGAACCAATATATATGATTATATACACACATATAGAACATAACTATTGTAGTAACCTCACAAATTGTCGGAATCGAAAAATTAGGAAGGACGATCACAACCATCGCCTTGGCTATATCCACCAACCGCTGCTTCGCCACCACCATCGCCACCACAACCTAATTGCCATCGTTGCAACATCACATATAAAACACAACTATTGCAATAACCTCACAAATTGTCGGAATCAAAAAATTAGGAAAGACGATCACATCCATCACCTGGGCTATATCCACCAGCTGTTGCTTCGCCGCCCCCATCACCACCACAACCTAAATGCCACCATCGCAACATCCTTGCCAATCACAGCCCCTGATTCGATGTGAATCCAAACTCGAAGCCCGAAGCGAGTTTCACCGGTTCTCTCCGGCAAATCAGTCCGTGTCACCGATCGACTGAGAGCTACGAGTCTTATGAAACGATGATGATTTGATGACAAGAGCTACAGTACTCATTGAGTTCTTCATGTCGCGGGAGATTGACGTAAAAATACTGATCGATTCCGAAGCTCTGTGTATCACTTTGCTTTGATCTATGAGTATCTCCATCAAAATTAATTTGACTTCCTTTTTGGATGCTAAATTGGAATTCGATGGTGGCTTTTGATTAGAGTTAGGTGTGAATGAGAGGCAAGGGATGATGAGAGGGGCGATTGTCTAAAAGGGCAAAGCATGTGTGTGTGTAAAAAGAGATAGATACACAAGTTACATGTGTGCTTACTGGAATTGACGAAAAAAATGCAAATTAGAGCCTCAGGATAATCCCAATTTTGGTTACTGTTTATTGTGAATCACTGTTAGTTTTCCTAGATGTGCTGTCCTAGGTTTCTATATCATTTCCATTTTGTTTTTATAATGGTGAGTAACCACAAAAGGAAATGAAAACTGGAATTTGGTGCAAAATTAGGATGAGGTGGCTGTTAGTGTTAGATTCGACACCCCACTAGAATTTGGAGCAAAATTAGGATTGATTTAGGTTTAATTTGGGGAAGAAAATGATGAATAATGGAGGGCAAAATTGTCACAAATAATGTTAAATGAGGGTATTCCAGTCATTTCATATGTTCTAGGGGACATTTTGGAATTTTCAGGTCAAAAATACCATGACATCACCAATTTTCATACCGACAAAGCTGACAGGGGAGATTAGTGTTATAAAAGGTACATTGACAGGGGAGTCAGTGTTATTTTGAAAACTAATGGGAGGTATCTGTTATTTTGTCTATTTACAGGATAAGTTAGTGTAATATTCCCATTTAATTTTTATTTCAATTTGTACCCCCATAGTCTTGGTAATTAAGAAAGTTTCGCCGAGTCATACTCGTGTCTATTGAAGCAACCATTACCTTTGTTCCTTCCCATGTCCTCAGAAACTGAAGAACGAGTTCAGTTTTCATCAATTGGATTTTCAGCTTTCAGGTTTGCAATACTGGATATATACAAAAATATATGTACGTATATTTATATGTGAATATATATGTTATGGATTTAAATGATATCGTTGTATAATTCCTGTCTGATCTGTTTGCTTGCTGTGAAACTAGGCTTTCAATTTGACTTTGTTTGATCAATTGGCTTGTTTAATTCCTTTGCATTGTTGTTGCTGACTTGCTGTTCATCTAGAAGTTTTGCAGACAATTTGCGTTAATTGTAAAAATGGATCTGAAAAGTTGTGGGTTATGATTGTCCGCAGTTGCAAGAAAGAATGAATTTTGTTGGAGAAAAAACGGTGCTGTTTCGAACCTACTTGTGTTACGATAGAATTGCTGAAATATTATGGCTGTTGTTTTGTTGATAAGAGCTCTGTTTATACACTGATGTGTGAATAAACCCATTTCACTTTTTGTAGCGTATAAATTGAGTTAATTTGTTTTTGCATAGAAGTGGAATTGTTTTTGTTCTTGAAAAGAATGCACCTTGTTATTTCAGTAGATGAACTTTTTATATAGATTTGGTAATTTTGTTGGTATTTCTGGAATAAGCTGCCGACTAGTTTGTTTAGTTACTACGCTAAAGGTTTGATCTGATTCTGTTAAGGTGTTTAAAAACTCCAATATTGTCTGATAATTTGATTGTGAAATGCTGACTCCTCTTTTGCTTAGGATATGTTATGCCAGAATGGGTTTGATTTTGTTGAATTCTGGGTTTCTAGATTTAAGAAGCTTGAGGTTGTCATATGTATATGTTGTTTGGTGCTAAAATGATTGAGATTGAGTCAGATTTTTTGTATTGTTTGGGGGTTTTCGAGATTTCCTCTGCACACTTGTGTTGAACCTTAATAGATGTATTAAATGATTTGCATTTAAATTAATGATTTTGGCAATTGTCAATATTTGAGAACCTTTAATATATTTTTCTTCAATTTGTAGGACTTAAGAAGCACAGCAATGGAAACTATGAAAAATGAACCAGAGGATCCGAGTCAAACAGAACTAGCTCAATCATCACTGATATATGGGCTTCCTGATGACATTGCTCTTTTCTGCCTTGGAAGGGTTCCCCGGAGGTATCATGCACTCCTCAAATGTGTTTCAAAAAGATGGAGGGAGTTGGTGTGCAGCGAAGAGTGGCATTCTTACCGTCGAAAGCATAATCTGGATGAGACTTGGATTTATGCTCTCTGTAAAGACAAGTTTGAACAGCTTTGCTGTTATGTGTTAGATCCCAACCAGTCAAAAAGGTGTTGGAAGGGCATTCAGAGCCTTCCGCCTTGCAGCTTGAAGAGAAAAGGTGTGGGCTTTGAAGTGTTGGGGAAGAAAGTTTACCTGTTGGGTGGCTGTGGTTGGGTTGAAGATGCAACTGATGAGGTCTACTGCTATGATGCTGCCATGAACACTTGGAGTGAAGCTGCTCCTTTGTCTACTGCCAGGTAACACCACCCATTTGTATTTTTCTCACATGGATAATTTAATGTAACACTGTCGAGGTCTCACACTCCCAATGTAATTGATAAGCCATGAACTTATCATATAAAAGGATCACAAGGAAACTACTAAATTAACATTTGGAAGAAAAAAAATGCTAATTAATCCAATCAACAGATCTTACTACTTCCTCATTTGTGCTTGTGATAGAAAGGGAGATTAGATTCACTTTTGATCGACTCTTGTCATGTGGAATTAACTAATGGTTACGATCAATGTCTATTAGGTCAATTTTGCCTTAAAAATCTTTATAGATCCATTATAAGGTTCAATTCTTTTATGAGAGGTTTTTTCTTGGGAGTAGTCCCACATTATGTAAATTTAAAACAAGGAGAATATATGTATACTTCACTGATACAGGTTTCTTCTTGTTGGAACATCATAGCTCTCATTCCTTCATCATTTTCACATGGTTCATTGTTATAGTTGATAAGGGATTGGGATTTTATCCATAGTCTAGTGATCAATCTTGAATTGATCCTTTTTTTGACAAGTAACAAATGTTGAATTAACCACCAAGGGCCTAGCCCGAGTGGTATCTCCTCTTTCTTCCAAAAGGAAGGTTGAGGGTTTAAGTTCTCAATTGGAAAAATGAGTGTCTGTGTGTGTGTGTGAGATTCAATTACAAAATAAATAAATAAATAATCAATGGTGAATGCCTTTTGGATCTGCTGAACCCTAAAAATTCTGGATGAAGATTAATCAAACTATAATTTCTTTGTAAACTTCTAGTTGACTTATTTATGGTCATTTGAAGCATATCTGATAGTTTTGACGCATGCAGGTGTTATTTTGCTTGTGAAGTTCTGGACAAGAAAATTTATGCCATTGGTGGTTTAGGTTCGAACTCAAGTGATCCACACTCTTGGGACACTTATGACTCCCACACAAACAGTTGGAGATCTTACTCCGATCTTAACATTGTCCCTGATATTGAAGATTCTATTGTTTTGGACGGGAAAATTTATATTCGATGTGGATCTTCTGCTCCATCTTCTCATGTGTATGCAGTTGTTTATGAGCCATCAAGTGGCACATGGCAGCGTGCAGATGCTGACTTGGTGTCAGGCTGGCGAGGACCAGCTGTTGTTGCAGATGGGACCCTTTATGTCTTGGATCAGAGTTCTGGAACGAGGCTGATGATGTGGCAAAAGGATAGAAGGGAGTGGGTGGCTGTTGGAAGACTTTCACCCCTTCTTACAAGGCCACCTTGTCGACTTGTTGCAATTGGGACGAGCATTTTTGTCATTGGAAAGGGGCTTAGCACAGTGGTATTGGATGTTGGCAAAACAGAGAATATGGGAGGGGTGATGATGAGTTCCTCTGTACCTAAATTAGCTTTTGATGATGATGTAATTGGTTGTAAATCTGTGGCAATTTGAAGAATGAAGCTGAAGTCTTTGCCACATGTATTGTAACTCTGATAGTGTTAATATTGGGGGCCCCTTTGAATTTAATTCATCCCAAATTTGTCCGACATGAAGTTTGAAACACGATAATTACTAAATTTCATACGTCTGAATATTTATGGATGTCCTTTTTTTAGGATTTCATGAAACAATCAATGCGCTTCTTATTTCTCAGAATATTTCCCAGTGATGCCTTGGTTATATGTAACACTCTCTTCAGGGGATTGGTTTATGTCTTAGCATTAGAGAAGAAAAGAATGAAGTTCTAAACTGAATGGTACTTAGTTCGAAGTTGTTGGAGGGATGCTTGTGCATTTTCTGAAGTTTAACATCCTTCATTGCAAGTTAAATTACCATTTTGGGCAAAATTTTCTGGAAGCTTCTCTGTTAAAAGACGGCCAGGTTGGCTACTAGAATAAAGCTTTAATCATGATTAAGAACCTTCTTTTTGACTGGAATAGGAGTTGGAATATTACATGCTAAAATTGTTTCATGTCTGTTCAATAACTTGGAACAAAAAATTAGAACTAGTGCTAAAGTCAGGGCGATCAAGAATATATTCTTGAGAAGTTCTTTGCATGAACGAATTGCTGCCTGGATTTTTTCCAGCTTTGGTTACTTTTACCAGTTTTGTATCTCAGAATAGTGTTTATGGAGAAGTTGAGTTGGAGGATAAAGAATATCCTACCTGCCAAACCGGTTCTTGCCTTCAGCAACTAAGCTAACCATAATTGCATAGAGAACTCCTGTCTATAAAACTTAAGCTAGTTAAAAGGTTGATTTAAGGAAGAATAGTGTACATTTCATGAGCGAAGGACAGAACTGAGACGAAACACATTGTAACAGAAATCTTTAATTTTGTAACCAGTGATGCTAATTCATACAATACAATTTTATTTTCCCAAATGACTGGTTCTCCCTCCATTTCAAATCACAATCTCCACCATTGTCATTACCTTCACTGTCAGAGTGCAATCTTGAATACATATCACATGACATGAGTGAAAAAATTAATACATATAATACATAATATCACAACCACAAGAAACTACTTGACTACTGTCGGTGTCAGCAACATGCTATAATACATATCAAACTCAATGCTTTTGAGTAATCACACTACGGAGAGCACTGGAAATATAGATCTTGTTAGTAAACTCCTTTCTTTTTCAACACACAAAAGAATCATTGTACAGATTGAAGCTGTCAACTGTAACAACACACTCCTTTTAACTTAAATTAACAGCTTACCACCAATCAAGCTAATGTGAAATTAACTGGGTGGTCAGCTAGTCCATTTCCTTTTAAAAACAGGATGGATGATCCCATTGCATGAATCTAGATTGTCAATTCTAGACATACATTCTTTCATCCTCTTCAAAACAATAGGCATGGCAGAGACATTAGTAGTAATCTTTCGTTTAAGCAATTGTGTTTTCTCAGCAGTCTCTTGATCTTCTGCTTTTGAGACCCCTTTACCTAATTCAACGAGTCCTCCTGCATCTGTAAGAACAGAAACAGGTCAATCCCGTACAAATGAAGAACATAATAAACAATGAATGATAGAAGGAGCTGGAGAGAGAGAAAGAGAGTAGCCAAAACTTGTATTCAATACTGCCGTTGAAAGAGCACTTGTAAAAAGCTTGCTAGTTGAAGCAAAAAAAATTGCTTCTAAAAAGGATCTCTCTTTTTCTTCTTGCAATCGCTGTCGCCACTGCCCCAAACTCAAGGATCACCTCCAACACAAATAGCACTGCTCCACTAAAACCGTGAAAACTGTTAAATCTAATCTCTGCCAACTTATTGGTCCCAAAATTAACATTTTGATCCGCACTGTGACAGCCACAGCAGCAACCACTACCACCATATACATGAATACCATCAACCATGCACCCAACAATTTCAGCAAGAACACTACAGCACCCACCGCCAAAACAATAGTTGTATTTGATACAATGTTGATACAAACTTTCCCAGTTTCAGGAAAACTATCAAATTTATATGGCAGTAATTTTGTGCATAATAATGCCAAATATTAAACTCTGTTCACTAATCTACTGTTGGCTTTTAACTTTTTAGAAACTATTCAAAAGGCAAGGAATCAAGTTTAAACAATGTCTTACTTCTACATTGCTACATAAATAACTACATAAAATTGGGCAAACATCATAAAAGGAATTACAAATGAGCCAAGCTAGCTAGGCTTGTTTCCGATAAGCCATAAAGTGCTGCACTGAGCTCTAAAACAGGTGCATGAGCCAAGTCTGTGCCAGAAGACAAGCCTGTTTATTTAAATAAACCTCAAATAAGATAGTTTGAGCATGCTTCATTCCAAAAAACCTGTGTACTTAGTATCTCATTCAATTCTATTGTTCTATAAGTGAGAGTAGCGATTCCTTTTAAGGGTATTCCTAAGCTCAACCTTTTTTTTAAAAAAAATCCTCAAATGCGCTGTCCATATATCTTATTTGAACCATTACTTTTTGGAGTGCATTGATTTCAATAGCAGCTCTGACCTTGTATGACCATTGTATAACTGATGTGTATCCTACTTCTTTATTTGTTTATTAAACCTTATTGCACATAAAGACGAAAACAAAAAAGAAATAAGGCCAACAAGTGTAATCATTAACTAGTATGCTACTTGGATACATGACTTTAAAAATGATGAGCTAAGAATACTTCTATTATTATTATTCCAGGTATTCTATATATCAAACTAATTATGAACCTGACAAAAGACCACATTAAAAATCCAGATGTTAGTGCAATCATGTATGCAAGTCTGGGAAAGAATTTTAGAGCTATTACTTAAAATAGATTTGTGAAAACCCGTCTGCCATAATTGTACATTTGAATTATGATTATCCCAAGGTTTAAACAAGGGTAATGGCCATCCTAATAGTAACAATTGCAGGTGTGCAGACAGAGTGTACCGAGGATGCATCTCTGATTCTCTATGAATCTCATACTAATTAAATATAGTATCTATATACTTCTCTAAAAAGAAAAATAATAGAATTCCAGTCACATCTAATTAAAGATTTTTTTCTTACATATGTGTTGAAAATCAAATGAGGCCACTGATTATGGTCATAATTCTCACTTCCCGAAACTCAATCGCAATTGCCAATTAGTTACATTTACAAGACTTCATCTCTCAGCTACCATAATTCACGTAAATTTTCTCCTCCCTCTCAATTCTCAAAACAAAAACCTAACAATAACCTCATAATGGCTTCCATCACCTATTCCCCATTCAACTGCCTCTAACTAAGGTTAATTGAAACCTTTGATCTCCACCTCCTCTCCCAACCGTCAATTGTGAAATCCAAATTAAGAACCAGAAAAAATCTTCGAAGATCTCTCTCTCTCTCTCACACGCAATAATAATAATAATAAAAATAAAATCTTTAACCTAATAAATTGATAAGAATAAAAAACTCTTGAAATTTACATATCCTAATTCAATATACTCTTACCGTCATCTTCCCCAGCTTCCAATCCCAATGACCTTGCTCAGGAGAGCTTAAAACCTTAATTAAACAAGCGTTATATATCATGAATGAACAAAGTGATCAACCTTAGTTTTCCCCAAATTGGCCACCCACTCAAGTACTCTCCCGATTCCCCGCCAGATCATTTCCAAAGCTCACACACACAAAATCACTTATAAAAGCCTCACTGCTAAAAAATTAGCTCAACATACTTGATTCAGAAAACAAACCAATCACAATTACAAAACGCAAAAAATAAACCGCTGTTGAAAGAGACACAGCAACATGCAGATTTGAAATCATTATCTAACAACACTATCCACATTTGACGCACAGAGAGATCAAACGGAGAAAAAAAAAGTTGAAACTCTCGAAATGTACCTGGATTGGGGTAGCCCGAGGGTCCAGGTTCGGACCCATCTTCAGAATGGGTCGCGAGAACGGGTCTCTGGGAAGCGAGAATCGAAGCAAGAGTGTTCTTGAGTTGTTCTGGTAGTGTTGTTCTGTATTCAAGAATTCTCTGAGCCATTCGGTTCACATCGGCTTCTAACTTGTCGAGCTCTTCGAGGTCACTCTCGCCGTTGTGGTGTTCGGAGATTTGGGGTTCTAGCGTTTGGGGTCTATTGGCCATGGTTCGATTGGTTTGGTCACTGAGAGCGCGTGAGTGTGCAGATCAGGTGTTTGTTGTTCTGAGCTATGCGTTTGACGAGGGTTTCAAGTTTCGAAAATTCAAAGTCATTTGAGGTATCGTCTGTAATTTTGCCCGACTAATGCCTTCGTCTGTAATTTTCCAAACGCATTTGGATCAGGAGCGGAGCCAATGTAGGCTCCGGGTGCACGTGCCCCTTGACCCGACCCATCCAATATATATACATATGTATATATACTAGCGTATTCTATAAAAAAATATAATGTTATTTTTAGTGTAAGATAGGTAAATGTGTATGTGTATGTGAATTTAAGTGTGTATACCGTAGTTGAATTGTGTCCGTTAGATTGACAGAAAGTTATTTTAGACAGCAAATAGTCATAAATATTTTAAATCCTAAGGTTGATTTTTTAAATAATTTTTACAGTTAAATTGTAATTTTTCTTTTTAGGAAGATTCAAATAAAATGCTTAAATGAATAAATGTATAGATATGGGAAATTTTGCATAATGTTTTTTCTAAAAAAAATTAATGGTTAAAATTATCTCTTATTTTGTTTAACGTAATTGTTTTTGGTTCAAAGTTCTTTCCCTGTTTTTATTCAATTCTTAAAATTCTTCTTTTTCAGTTATGTATGATGTATGTATTGTAACATTTTCTTCTCTTCTTACTTTTTTTTCTTTTCTTCTTATTTAAATTTATTATTATAATTTTATGAACTTAATGTGTATTTATATTTTTTAATTTTTTTATAAATAGTGACATACTATTTGAATCTTGATTAATTACTGTTACTACACTTTCATTTTCGAATTAAGTCTTGTTGCATTGTTAGTCATTATGTTAGTGGAAAAAAAATATTTTATTATGTTCAATATGCATCCCTAAAAATAGATTAATGGCACCGTCATTATTTTTATTGAAACTATTATGCATCTTTCAACCGAAAAAAATATAGAATACCCCAGTGGTACATACCCTTATCATATCCAACGAATGAAAACTCTTAATTTTCCTTTATAATAAAAAATATTATTTCATCATAGGTTAGATGTGTAAAGGGATATGGTACGTATTTAATACTTTCTTTGTTCAATTGATTGAGGCTAATTAAATCCATGAAAAACATTGAGTAGTTGTTAGGCTTGTAAGCAAGTCAAACCGTATCAGGCTTGATTCGATTTGAATTTGATTAGAGTTATATTCGATTCGATCTGATCTGATCCAATAATTTGACGAATAATTTATGATTAAATACACATCAAATTTGTTATTAATCGAATATTTGATTAAAAATTTATGTATTTTTTTTAATACAAAAAATTAATGTCAAAAGAGATTAACAAATGATGATTACGGGAAAAAAGATAAAGTGACAAAAAAAGAGAGTATAAAATTAGGTATTTGACTTTTTATTAAAATTAATAATAAAGAGAAACAAAATAGAGTGAGGGAAGGAGAAAAAAAAACAATGTTAAAATACATTTTTAGCATGTTATATATTAGGCAAAAGTGCACTGAACACCCTCTCAACTATTGACTTATTGCAAATGCACCCCTCAATTATCAATTGTTGCAATTGATACCCTCTAACTTTCAAAATGGTTCACATTGCATCTCTAAAGTTGATGTCCGTCGAGTTCGACCGTATAGTAAGAGGCATGAATTGCACATGACGTCAAATTTTTTTGTAAAGACCTAAATACCCTTCATAAGAAGAAAAATAACTCATTTATTCACACTCTCAAAAGAAGAGCATTTTCATTTTTCTTCTTTTGTGGAGGGTATTTAGGAAATTAAAACAAGTTTTATTTTTATTTTTATGTAACATGTAGTGCATGCGTCTCACTTAACGGTCAAACCTGATAAACTTAACTTCATAATGCAATGTGAGCACTTTTGAAAGTTAGAGGATGTTAATTGCAATAATTGACAATTGAGAGATGCGTCTTGCAACAAATCAATAGTTGAGGAGTGTTTAATGCATTTTAATCCATATATATTACTTTGTATATATTCGATAATGAATTATTAGATTCGAATCTTATCAAATTATTGAATTAAATGTTTCAATCCATATCTAAATTATATGCTTGCATTTGAATCAAAATTGGATCCGTTGACCTCTCTCTCCATCGGTGAAGCACTTTTGTTAATAAAGTAATCAATGACTTAACTTTTGAAAAAAAAAGAAAAATTCACTGACTTCCTTATTCTTTATATATTCACTCTTTAAAGGAAAAGAGATATAACTGTTTAATATCTAAATTAAACATAGTTTACATTTCTTTTCAGTAAATTAAACATAGTTTAATCCTTCATTTCTTTTCATTTGATCACTCACAAAATAAAATAAATATTTCACTAAAACAGTGGTCGAACCAAACATGCCCCACTCTTAAATAGTACTATTTCCCCTGTCCTTGAAAACACAGAGTAGATTGTTATCAGCATTTGGCCTTTATTTTCAATTGACAAGTAAAATCTTATGTTGTCTTTATCATTTACAAAATAAATTAAATATTTCCCTTTTTTTTTTTTTCTCCTTTTTACTATATTTTTCAAATCCAATTAAAGACTGATTAACCTTCTGTATCATTTCCCTCTAGTCCTCTACTCATCCACCGGCACTGTTATTCCAGTGTGCGCATATATGTGTGAAAGATCTATTATGAACTCGCGCCATCAGAGTAGAGTCGCTCTGGACGAAATGGGTAATACATACATATATGTATGTACAATGTCACTGTTAAGAAACGAAATCGTTTGAATGCAATCTACATGTGTGTGTGCATATATATATATATATACACATGTGTGTGTGTGCATTCACATGTGTCTATATCTTCGTCTCTTATCTTCCCTTGTCTCCATCAAACGCTGCCTTGGCGGATATCGCAACTCCTCCTCCTCCTACTGTGAACCGTTTGTTCCAAAAAGCACACTGGCAAAGACAACAAGGTTTCGATTTTTCAGTTTGAATAATGCTACCAAACAAAGCCATGACCTTGGCCACTCCGATCCGATGAAGACCCTTTTGGATTTTTGTCACATATTAACTGTAATTTCAACATCCACTGTATGCTTTGAATGTTTGGAAATCGAAGTACATCCATATGTTCCCTTCAACGTCATATATTGTCACTACTACTTTGCCCCGACTGTCTTGATTTCAATTATCTTTGATTTGGGTTCGCATTCTCTGTTTCATGGAAACTTGCAAACCTCCATCACCGCCTTCCAAGGTAACCCATTTTCTTATTTGTATATATGTGTTTGTGTACAAGTGCCTATATAATTCACAATTTACTGAAGAAATTGTCTGGTTTTTTTTTTTTTTTCTGTATATATATTTTTTCTCACAAATTTGCAGTGCCGTAGTTTGAAACGTTGATGCGTAACATGGAATTTCTGTATTCAATTGGGTAAATATAACAATCATATTTACCTGAAAATGTCATTCTCACTGTTGAGTTCTTTCAAAGAGAGATGATTGTGTGGCAGGGTTGAAAACAATGGGATGTTGCTTGTTTTCTTGTGTCTGTTAGCTTGATATGTTGTTGATAATACCACTAATTGGATCTATATATATATATTTTTGAATTGTTGTGTGCATATGTGCCACACGGGCAAGTAATATACTCTTCATTGGAACATGGGGTCATAATTTTCTCAGGAACATGGGAGTGTAATTTACCAACAAAGATTTCAGTATATGTCCTTTGGGCTAGTTTGAGAACTAGAGGCAAATTGGTAAGGCATGGGAGGGCCACTTTGCTTATTTCTGTTTTATATATGGCTTGTCATTTTTATAAAATAGAATGTCCCATGAAAATTGAATGGCTCCATTTAGAAATAGTTATCTTTTAAGGATTTCCCCTACATGATGGACTTTGATATAGAGCAGAAGACTGTGAAGAGCTTGAAGGTATATACAAATCAAGGATGGTACCATAACCAATTGAAGCCAAATATTTTAAGGGCCTTCAACTCCTTATTTGATTTCATTCTACATGGTATATTAATAAATGCTGGATGGTGTTATCACTAAATATGGTTATCATCTAATGAATGGTGGTGGAAATTGGAATCATGCTAGCTTAAGAAAGCCTGACAGTGATCCATATCCTCAGTTGTGGTTCTAGCTCCATTTTCTTAGCTTCATTTTGGTTGATCATTTTTAGCCTCCACATGAATGCAAAACAGATCCAAACGCGTTCTAAGTTTTGGGAAAAAATGCCTTTTTAATCTATAATTTACTTGATAATTCTGTAATTGCTATAGAACATAATGCCATTTCAAGGGCATATTCCTTAAAATATAACTGTGATTCATCTAAAAGCTCACCTGCCTTTTCAATTGAAATATAATCATGTAACTGTGGCTGCAGCAACAAACTAAAATAATGTTCTCATATTTGAAAAGTGAATTTGGTGAATTTCAGAGGTACTCATAACGTCCATACAAATGCAACGAGTATTGTTAATTGTAAATGACAGTAATCTGCTGCGTAATCTTTGCTACTCTTCTGCCTTCTTCATGGGATTTTGGATAAAATCTTCTTGTGTGCGCGCAAGCATGTATGTATTAGCCTGATTCTTCAACTTTGCAGATTGTCTGTTACACTCAGCTTCTCTTTTGAGGAGAGTACTCCCTGAGACACTACTTGATTGCAGAATGTTCCTCTGATTTTACCACATGTATATATAGTCAGTCTTGTTCTACAATATAATATAAGAAAGTTGAGATTTTCCTGCAGCGGATGCAGCGGCAAAGGATTGACTCAGAGGGTCCATATCGCCTTCTACACTGTTCAGGTAAGGGTGACAAAGGGGGTGTGATGCAAGAGTTAGAGAAAGGAGTAGAGCCTAATCTGGGTGACTATGATCAGAGAACAGCACTTCATTTAGCATCCTGTGAAGGTTGCACAGAGATTATTGTCCTACTTCTTGAGAAAGGAGCTGATGTGAACTCCACGGATCGCTGGGGTCGTACTGTAAGTTCATATTGATATGTGATCGTTGAATTTCATAAGATTGGTGTTATGGCCATAGTGAACCAACATTTTGTGTTAGAAGCTACTAACATATATTTAAATTGGTAGTGTATTTGTCCCGAGATTGATGTATGTGTTAAGATTGTTACTGTTGGCAATTGTACAGTATTGGAAATCTAGCTTTTCTTTTGATCTAGAAAAAAGGGTGGTTTTCCTGTGTCACATGATTGATCAGTTTTTGCTATTCTGCTGTATTATATGGCTCACTAGTTATTATTCCTTAATCGCTACAAACATCAAACTCGAAATAATTTGATTTTAGAACTTTTTCCTGTTAAGTGAAAAGCAAAGAGGTAAGCTGGATAAAACAAGAAAGAAAGGGAAAAGAGAAGTTAATACAAAAGTATGAGAAGGAATCCCACTTTGTTTTTCTGTACCTTCTCCAATCTTTACCTCATCCCTAAACAATAAACATAAACAGCTGGATTAAAAGATAAAAGCTTTGAGTTCTTCTCCTTTTAATTTTTTATGATTTACAAAAAAATTTAAATTCTTTCTTCAATGTATAAGTTCGTCTATCTATCTGTCTGTATGTAGAGATGTATAGATTTCATGAATTATTGTATAGTATTGTTCGTAATTTTAATTATGTTTCTTGACCTAATTTGTTGATTCAATACTTAATGCCTCCTACCAATCCAATTAAGTATCTCAATGGTCCACAACCTTATTTTAGTGGTTTTTGGCATGGCAATTGTGGAGAAGTTTAGGGCCATATTGGTATCATTTTTCAAAATTGTTTTTTTAAAAAAGAAAAAGGGTAGAATGATTTAAATGGGAAACATCTCTGGTAAAGTGTTTTCAGAAACTGTTTATGAAATTTTTCTTGAAAATAACCCATTCTCAATAAAATACTAAAAGAAGTTTTATTTCGAATCTCTTGTCCATTTGAAAATTAAAATGATCTGAATCAAAATTTTCAGGAATGAATGTGACAAGAATGAAAAACAATAAATCGGGCCCTTAAAATTTCCATTTTGTTTCCAAAGGAGTAATCTTATTTTCTGTTCTCTTGTAGAGGACATGAACATGATTCATCGATTCTATCTAGGATTTTTAGTTTGTCTGACAATATTACTTGCAGCCACTATCAGATGCTCGTAGCGCTGGCCACGAGGAAATCTGCAAAATTTTGGAGGCACATGGTGGAATCGATCCGGTAGTTTACTTTCCTAACATCTAAATTTATTTGTTTAACCTTTTGAGTCTATATATCTGTATGCAAGGAAAAATTTGCTCTTACTCCTTGAATATACTTTCATTCACATTTCATTTTGAACCGTTTATGCATGTGTGGCCAAAAAGCTCATCAAATGTCATTGCACAACTTGACTATGTGGGTTATTCAATTAGAATCTTAAAACCCTTTTCCCTAAATCGAAATGATTGAGAAGACAGATGGAAGTGGAGTGACCTTTTCTACTTTCAGTTTTATTTTTTTTTCCTAATGCATTGCATGGTCCCGTGGATATCTGAAAGTGGGTGGTCTATGTCAGGATTACAAGGCTCTTAGCTGTGATTGGTTTATCAACATTAGAAGGTTACATGAAATATTTATAATTTACCTTATTCATGACTTCCATGTCACAATTTTGGTATCTGATTATATTGAATTATCAGTGACTTCTCGAGTATAAATGTGGTGTTTAAATAAAGGAAGGACTTTAATGATCTCAGTAAAATGTGAGTTCAGCTTTGCACTTGTTGCCAATATGGACATGTTCTGATTTTAATCAAGGAACATTCCCTCTTATTTATGGTCTGAAAGAACAAATTTATTCTTAAATCATATTATTTATCATGCAACAGTGGGTGTTTTTTTCTATATGGTTACTTATCTAAAATATCGGGTGCATTCATATTAAAAAATTTAAGCCTTTTACTACAGTGAGAGAATTGTTTTAAAATTTGAAGATTCTTGACATGGAACTTGGTAATGGTCAGCTAAATGCTGCAGTAAATCTTAGGTCTATTTATTTTCAACAGATAGGTATAGAAAAGTCATAAAGAACTGTGTTGCATGCTAGTAATCTTACCTAAAATTGATCTGACTGGAGGTGTATAAAGTGTTCAAAATATTTTGTTATGATGATAAGGAACTATTTGTTAATATATAAAGGTCTAAAATTAATGATATTATTTTAAGGTTTAGCTATGTAAGAAACATTATCAATAACTTGTTGGTCGTCAAATTGATGGGAGCCCAAAGGCGTTATGTTCAATTCTGTGTGTACACCAGTTACTGAGCCTCTCAGGTTGATATTCTGGGTACCTTTCTAGAGTTTTGCCTTGAAGTGAGCATTGATAAATGAGTTAATCATGCCGTTTGAATTAGAATGAAACAAAATCCAACTGAGAATTGCTTGCTCAATTGAATATTCTATATAGTTGCAATAAGAATTCAGTTTTTGATTGTCAAAGTCTTGTTAAATGCACATTTGAAAGTGTCAAGTTTGGTTCTTCTTTGTGATAATTAGTGTTGCGACTTACTTTGTTTCAGTGGGTATTAATTATATACTTATCCTTTCTCTTGGGACAGGTGGGGCTTGACTGCCAGAATCCATGTTATGAAATCGATCACACCGAGGTGGACATGAATGATGCAACTCTTATTGGAGAAGTAATTTCTCTTTCATGAAGGCAAATATTTGTTGTGAGACCACCTAAACCTTTACGCAAAAGGCGCTCATTTGAGACATTCAACCTTCTTTACTGGTCTTCTTTTAATTAGCCATATTCTAGGACAAAATTCATCTGTGTAAATAATATTAAGCATGCCATCAGGGTACATTTGGTGAAGTTTATTTAGTGAAGTGGCGTGGTACCGAAGTTGCTGCAAAAACAATTCGTTCTTCCATTGCGTCAGACCAGATGGTGAAGTGAGTTTTGTCTTATATTTCTAACTTGCTTTCATTTTTTATAGCTACTTGGATAATTTTCTTGTGTTTCAAAAATTGAAGCTTTCCCATTGTATTAGACTTGCATCGGGCAGATAGGATTATATTTTGTATTTCTAGTAATTTAAAAAAGGTAATAGTGAGAGATAAAATGTATGAACTGTAATTGTAATTCTGAATGAAATCATCAACTGTTTGATTTTTCATCATATATCAAACACTTAAATGAGTGAAAACTTTGTTGTGACAGCAGAAGCGCATGCCGTTCGAGATCCAATGAAAGACAATATTAAAGCAATCACACACAAACTGTCTTACTTCCATGGCTGATAAGAGATTTCACTATAATACGCAGAATATCAACACCTTATACATGCTTTTTCACCATGTACCACTCCATGAACCTGTCTCCTCACCACCAGTGCCACCGGTGTTTTCTCTACTCTACCATCCCATAAACCACATCTCTATAGGACGTTTGAGGTAGATGATCAGGAGCCCTCAGTCCCTCACACACCCATCAACTCCTTCATGAGACTACATGTGTCTTAATCTCATAAGTCTCAACTCATAATCTAGGTACCTATTTCTAGAAACTTAAATCCAATTCCTTGTTGGACAAGGGTCACAATTCCTTAGAGTCCAAGTCTTGTAACAAGAAATTCCTTAACAAAATACAACTATAAAATAGAAACCTAATTAGATTAAGAATTTGAGAAACAATTCCCAACAAACTTAAGCCCGAAGAGAGTGACATTCATAAAGCTTTCTGAATGATATCTTCAAAAGGATTTGATCATTGATGTTCTTACTAATAATTCTAGTTTTTGATTCTCAATAAAGTAGAAGTTTTTTTTATGAATCTTACCTTTTTAAGATATAATTGAAAATTTTCTTACAATTTGCTTATGTTCAAACTTTTGATTACATGTTGAATCAGAACTACATTGTACTGGCAATTTTCATCTTTTCTTTATTATTCTTAATTTATGAGCCCATTCTTTTACAGGAAAAGCTTCTTGAAGGAACTGGCTTTGTGGCAAAAGTTGCGCCACCCCAATATAGTGCAGTTCCTTGGTGTTTTAAAGGACTCTGACCGCTTGATCTTTCTCACTGAATATCTCCGCAATGTGAGTTTTGTCTTATAAGTTGCGAGTATTTGGAGTTTAATATACTAATGACTGATGTCTCCTTTTATTGAAATGCTAGGGAAGTTTGTATGATATTTTGAGAAAGAAAGGAAGACTTGATTCATTGACAGCTGTTGCTTATGCTTTAGATATTGCAAGGTATATTTTATAATGTATGTACTTCAATTTAAAATATTTTTATTAGCTGAAATCTTTATAGAAGCGTACTTGAGTGAGCAAGCATTTTTGTGACAAATTCCTCCTTCCTCTACGAAGCTGTATTATGTCATTGGATATGACAATGTTCTTTCTCCTGTCTTGTACACATTCTAATCTAAATTGTTTAGGTTTTGATATAATGCCAGCTGAACTAGAAACATTTTATCTAAAAGTGAAAATGCATCTTTCAAGCTTTAAGCAAAGATGAACATGCTTTTGATCCAATTAGAATTCAGTACAATAATGAGCTTGTAGCATCATGAGCTCTAAAGAAGACTGGTTATCCGATGACAAGGATTTTAGATTTTTGGAAATTATTTGAGATAACATCCTGCTTTAATTCTTCAAATTGTCTCCAGGTTCACAGCAGTCTGACTTTCATCCTTACAACGGACAAGTAAATATCAAATAGTTTATATTAAATATAAATTACTTAATAATTATGATAAAAAGTTCTTTTAAATTGATTCGAAAAACATTCTGTGTCCCTCTTATTTCATAGGTACTCAGTGGTATTACCTCAATAACACTGTTAACTTCTTCTTCTTCCTCTCTTTCTCTCTCTCTCTCTCTTTTGGGCAAGTGTATATATATATTAGACATTGTTTAGATCATTCATGTTTTTAACTGACTATTTGCTTGTAGAGGTATGAATTATCTGCATCAGCATAAACCTCATGCTATAATACACCGAGATTTGACCCCAAGGTATTTGCAATTTTGAAATTTTCTGTTAATAACTTAATATCCATGTCTAATCACTGACTATTGGGTATATTCATAGGTTAAACAATATGAATTTCCTGCTGTCCTTTTTCATAGCCCTCTATCCATCCCAATGTAATAATAATAATAAAAAAAAGATTCCTGACATTTTTCCTTGTTCTGTGCAACTCTCACAGAAATGTATTGCAAGATGAAGCAGGACACCTTAAAGTCACGGATTTTGGCTTAAGCAAAATTGCAGAGGAAAAAGATGCTCGAGGTTATAAAATGACTGGGGGGACAGGATCATGTACGATCAGCCAACTTTGCTAAAAGCTTTGCATTTCTAAAATTTCAATATCTGCTCTGATGCTATTATGACATTTATCAGATCGTTACATGGCTCCTGAGGTTTATCGTCGTGAATCATATGGGAAGAGTGTTGATGTCTTCTCCTTTGCCCTAATAGTACATGAGGCAAGTCTTTTTCACGAAACGTTTGTTAGATCCGCTTATTATCTAGAATTTGTTGGATAAACTTTAAAATGGCAAATGAAGCTCAAGAGTATTTTGTATGTGACAAATGATTGTATTTTCTCCACAGATGTTCCAAGGGAGACCATCAAATATTGCAGAATCTCCAGAGAAAGTCGCAGACAAGCGAGCATATGAAGATTCCCGACCTCCTCTCTCTTCATATGTTTACCCTGAGCCAATCAAGATGTAAGCAACTGAATTTTCGAAGGCTACTGCACTGCTTGTTTACCGCTGTGGATAGTTAAAAGACTCGCATTTTTTGAATAGTTGCAATTATTGCACCCAAATATAAACCGTAACTGCTTACAAATAGTTGCCTCATTCTATGGTATTCTTCTGAGAAAAAACAAATAAGGTGAATATAGTTGCTTTGGCGGATAAAAAAGAAAAGAAAAGAATATAGTGGCTTTGGAGTGTAATATTTCTATGTTCTACGGACACTTTTTCCCATAATCGCTTAAACTGTATCTTCCTAAATCGATCACTTTATCTCCAAGTGAAATTTATACTGAATTCTGGTGCTTACTGGAAGTTGTTTATACTATGTTTGGGAGCACTGAATCGTCGCCTTGGAATTGGAATTGGACACGGATTCGGTGCTCCCAAACGTAACATTAGTGAATTTGGTTAAGACACACCCTTTTCAACCAAACACCAATGCGTCATTTAAAAGACAGTTTACAAACGAATGCCTAAAAATATTGAGTACTTCATTGATGGCTTTTAGTTTACAAATAAATATATGCTTTGTATGATGGCCATGATCCTGGTTGCAGGCTTCTTCGAGAGTGCTGGCACAAGAATCCAGACTGCCGACCTTCGTTTGAAGATATAATTTTACAGCTGGAGAATATCCAAGAGAGTCTGCAATACAAAAAAGGCATCATAAGCTGCTGTAGTTGTGTTATTTTATGAGACGAGTTTATAGCAATGTTTATACTTGGTCTGTACTTTTCCTTTTATATTCCATGTATTTTTCAGAAACGAAGACTGATGAACCTGTTTAAAATGCTAAGCAAGGCTTGGGAGTTGGTGTAGAAGTTGAACACGTCTAAGAAGCACTTCACTTCTTTGGTGATATTAGTACTTTGGCACCCAATGATGTACAACAATGGTGATATTGATAAAGCTATGAGCTATCGCAGTGAATGCTTTTTCATGGAGTTTGCAGTGCAAGACTGTGTATCATTCTTGTATTGTGAGTTCGTGACCTGCTGAATCATTTTGGGAAATGGTTGTCGTAACAGTAATATCAACCGAGTTTGCCAAGGGTAGCAGACGACTGGGGTACACATCTTTTTGTTTCACTTCCAATCCTTTGAACTGTTATAAAAATAACATTTATGATAAATTTGCCCAACTGCATCTAAAATCCTTCTCAACAATTCACACATATAATGCTTTCAAAAATAAATTCCAAGTAGTGTTAAAACTTACGTGACGTGTTCGATTCAATTTTATGAAAACGATTTCAAGACTAAGAACACCAAAAATATTTTTAAAAAACCTATGAAAATGATTTTTTTAAATTGAATTTTCAAAAAACTGTTCTTTTATTTTTTAGAAAATGGTAAATTATTCTAACATTCTTTGAGAATTTGTCTAATTATTCTTGAATTAAATTTTTTAAAATATAATGGTTAACTTCTCTTGAAGTTTTGATGACTTTATTTTGAATATCTTTACCATTAATTGGCAATCAGTTTCATAAAAGTCAGTTAACGTAAAAAAATTAAAATTTTAAAATTACTCTTGACAGTGATAGTGCTGGTGTAGTAATAGGGGCATTGATAGAGAAAATACATATATAAAACATGTTAATTTCAGTCAAATAATTAAAAATTAAAATTATTTTTGCACAAAACTATTATAATTTGAAGATACATACGTATGATTTTATTTAACTGGGTGCCAAAGTATTTTAAAGTATTTTACAAAAATTTTAATTTGAGGATATCTTAGGAGAGGTAAGAGTATAAAGAAAACGGTAATTATACAGAAAACCGTAATTTCACTTCATGTATCAAAATGGTTTAGGGTTTACAAAAGATGCTCTTCGCATCCGCTCCTCTGGCCATGAACAACTCTTTCCTTGCCATTGTCACCATAAGATGGAGTCATAGACCCGTTTTCTTCCATCATTTTTTCAATTGGCTTTTGTTGTCCGAGTACTGAGAGCGAGGAGAGAGAAAGTGACGTTAAAGAATTTCCAGGGCAGAAGATTTATCATTATTCTCAACTGGGTTTCAATCAAATTTCAAAAGAATGTATCTTCAAACACTCACAGTTTCAAACTACTATAGTCTCAGCTCAACAAATTCCTCACCTTCTGCTTATTTCTTCATCCCCAAACAGACCAAACTTGTTTCTACTTTAAGCTTCAAACCTGGGTTTTGCAATTTGGTCAAAAGGGTGTCTAAATCACCGATTGGTTTGAGAAGTCATGGTCGTATGGTTGGTGTGAGATGTGAAGGTCATAATGATGATGGAATTTACATGAGGAGGTGTGTGGAGCTTGCAAAGAAAGCAATTGGGTGTACCAGTCCTAATCCAATGGTTGGATGTGTAATTGTGAAAGATGGGAAGATTGTTGGTGAAGGGTTCCACCCAAAAGCAGGGCAGCCTCATGCTGAGGTAAATCCAGATTTATTGCTCGAAAATGTTTTTTTGGAGAAGCATTTCTAAGAATATGCATTGTATTTTTCATAATTTTATTTTATATATCCAAAATGCAATTGACAAATGACTAATAATTAATGTTTAATTGGCTATTAATTCTAATAATTGATAGTTTTATAATTCTAATAATATTTCTATGTGAATTGTATCATGTTCATGTAAAGTATAATTGTTGAATTGGTTGATTTTGTTTAAAAGAACACAAAGGACGAAGAGATAACATTTAGATTTAGATGCTGAGAGTTAGCATTTTGGAGGGGGAATCAACATTTTTATTAAAAAAGTGAGATAAAGGAAGTTTTACCTTTTTGTGTCGGTCTATGGAATTGGAATTGGTATTTTTCATCATCTAAGTTTTAACGACAAAGGAATTTATAGGGAGTTGGGGGATGCAACTCTAGTTCTTGATATACAGTTTCTACTGAATTATTTGAGTTAGGAGGTGAAATTCTGTAGGTTTTTGACTCATAAATTTTTTTAAAAAAAAAAACTGCAGGTTTTTGCTCTGAGAGATGCGGGGGATTTGGCTGAGAATGCAACAGCATATGTGAGCTTAGAGCCATGTAACCATTTTGGGAGAACTCCACCATGCACTGAAGCACTGATAAAAGCCAAAGTGAAAAAGTTGGTGGTAGGGATGGTGGATCCAAACCCAATTGTGGCATCAAAGGGGGTCGATAGATTACGGGGCTTAGGAATTGATGTGACTGTGGGTGTTGAGGAAGAATTGTGCAAGAAGCTTAATGAAGCCTATATCCATAAGATGCTGACAGGAAAGCCCTTCGTTACACTCAGGTAAAATTAACCTTTCCTGCTTAGTGAGAGATATTTTGTTTAATACTAATTCTATTCATGTTTTGTTCATTGGTGCCTAGGTCATGGTTAGCTTCATAGTCCATATATTATTGTTGATTTATCTATTGTTAATGTGTTTGTGACTTGCCAGAAGAATGCTGATTGACTTTATTCTCTTGTAAACATATATGCACATTCTGAGTATGACAAGTATACTTAATTGACGCTCTGTCACTGACCTGCAGATACTCCCTCTCAGTCAATGGCCATTTTTCAGATCAGCTTGGGGAAGAAGCTCTGAGGTCTGGTGGACACTACTCGCAACTGTTACAAGAATATGATGCAATTATACTTTCCCCCACCTCATTTACTGAGAAGTTCTCATTCCCTGTATCAAACGAACCTGGAGCTAATCAACCTCTTCAGATTTTAGTAGCAAGAAATCCTAGTTCACAAATTCAAATCCCCAAGGCAACTTCTAAGGTAATAATCTTCACAGATAGTGAGACATCTTTGGAACCAGAAGCCGCTCAGAAGGGCATTGAAACAGTGGTTTTGGATGGGATAAATTTGGAAACCATTCTGGAATATTGCAAGAGTCAAGGACTGTGCAGTGTTTTGCTGGATTTAAGGGGGAACCCTTTTGATTTTGAAGAGATTCTCAGAGCAGGTTTTGAGCAAAATTTATTGCAGAAGGTTGTCGTGGAAGTGTTGCCAGTATGGGATGGAATCAAGGAAGAGAAGCTGCCCTTGGCATTAAAGAATCTGGGGCAAAGACTAAAATTGAAGAATCTAACATCAAGTATCTCGAGCCAAAGTGTTTTGCTGGAAGGATATTTTTGATGAAGGGATTGAATCTTCGGAGAGAGAAGACAATATTCTTAGAACTAAATGATTCAGGTTTAATTTATACAACCATTGCATTTTTAACAGGAATCCTGATGGCTTTGGCGAGGAAGAGAGGAAATACTGTTGGCTATGGCCAGCGCTCTCTATATATTCCCTTCCTTCTTCTGCTAGAGAAGTTGTATGAGATAGTCTCTCTCTTGACCATCAAAATTTTTGTTTTCATGTTTCCACTTGTAAATGTACAGTTGCTACATGGTTTTTTTCAGATATTTGAGAAAGCATCATCCCCTTACTGGAACTAGAACTGTACTGACCTTATGCCCAGCATAATAAACAAAAGTTTTACTTTGTGTACCAGTTCTTTGGAATGACAAGCAGCAGATTTCACCATCATTCTGGATATAATGTTGAATTGCATTAACAGAAGGCCCTTCAACTGCTGGTGTACAAGATGGATCCAACACATGTTTATGTCTCAATTGCTAACGAGGTCCATGTACACTGGAAAACATTCATTGCTAAAGCTTGCCGCCTTCTCATGTCTTATTCAAGAAATATAATTGAACAAATATTGTAGAAGCTTGCCTACATGGATTAGCCGAAACTAATTTTGACAGAGAGTCAATATCGAGGATTGCAAAGAGAATCTGCCTCTTCAAGCAGGTTTTGTTGATTAGAGAAAATTTCAAATTAATAATTTATTATCGGACTTATTATTATGGATATTACAAAGTGCTCTGCCAATAGCCTTTCTCATTTAGATTGTACTAGGTAGACCAATGGAACTCAATTTTGTGGTGTTAAAAACTCAAAAATTTTCCTTGAATCATAACATTTCTGCACAACAATTTTTAAGTTCTCACAGAGTTGGTTCTACATGCAAAAAGACTAGTCACTTGCTAATTTTATGCACCCATTAAAAAAATTTGAAGTCACCAAGTATGCATTCAATGCATGACTTAAAATATATCTACTTATTCACGTAAGGTTCCATCCAAAGATGATTCGTCTGACTTGAATTTTAAGATATCAAGGTGCTTCCAAACCACAATGTATAATTTTTCTTCTATTCAAATATAGCCAATGCAATGCGTCACATGATCATTAATTGTTAGTTAGTTGGTCAATGGAAAGATAAGAAATAAGAATGATTTAACTTGGGATAACCTAAAATTTTCAGTTGCACTTGTAACCAAACACTCCCTAAATTCCTTTCCTCTTTAAGTCATACTAACCAAAGGTTCAAGGAGTCTTAACATAACTAAGCTGTCCTTTCTAGTCTTCTTAACTTCTTTGTGAATACCCAGAAAAAGAAACGGGACATCCATGGAAGAACCTAGACCTCCTCAAACCACACCACCCGCTCAAACTTCAATTCCAAACCCACCAAACACAGCTCAAAACCTTCCACCCCACCCTCCTCCTTATGTTCCATCTAAGAACAAAAAGAGAACACTTGACAACAATGCCAACCTCCAGAACTCCAACTACTTCAAGATGCGAGCTGTTCTCAAGAACCTTCGACCTCATTTCATCGAGGTACGGTACAAATACGTTCAAGAAACTTGAATATCTACTCAGAATTTGATTGATTTCACTATTTATTCTAATTCTGTTTCTGGGTTTGTCTTGTTGAACTTTGCAACTTAACCCTCTGGGCTGTTCTGAAATATTGATTGACTGATTTCTTCACTTTTCTTGGTGTGGTTTTGGATTTTCATCTTTTGCCTTTTTGTTTGTGATTTAATTTCTGGGTTTTCTCGGCTGATGCACCGGAATATTACCTTTCTGTGTCTTTATATTTTGGGTGTATGTCTGTGCTGTAAGTGGGGTTTACCGCTTCTTAGTGTTTCTGCTATTTGGATCTTTTAGTGGGTTCTTTATGGGTTTTTCTTTTGATGCATCTTGATATGCTATAACCCATTTTTTGGGGTATGTGTTACATTATAAGTGAATTTATGTCTAGGGTTCTTTTGTTAATGCATGATGATAGTATGGTATATAACACTTCCTTTCCACTTCTTATCTTTCCATACATGTTCTTTTAGTGTCTTTCAGTAAACTTTATCATCCGTCAAGTAATTAGTTCTTGAAATCATCTGGGTTCTGTCTTGTAATCTTGTTTGTATCGCAGTGGGGGTGGGTTAGGAAGTGTACTTTTAACTTCCTGTGTGTGAGAATTTGATGTTGTTTAGGTTGTAGATGAACTATCCTGAGGCAACTGACAGTATTTGTGGGGTCATAGCAGAAAAAAACAGGTTAGGAATTTTATACAACACGGAGCAGTAGAGAGGCTGATTAAAGTAATGGGTGCTTTTCTTTGAAGATGCAAGCATAAATAGAACTTCAGGATTCTTGCAATTAAAAGTAATTTATGAATAAATAGGCATTACATAAATGATCATATATAGTTTCCATGGATATTTGATACATAATGTTCTATATAAAGAATTCCATAGTGTCAAAAAGTATGAGCATTCAACATGCAAATAGCAGGCTGTGTGGTATTTCTTGTAATATAACAGTGGAAAAGTGTAATTCCCGTAGAAAGTTTATACATTACAATGGCTATATTACCCTCTTTTTAGGGATAGGATGTAACTTAAATCAGCTCACTACAAAAGGCATCCATGAAGGTTGAGCGGTTTGGTCCTCAATTCTTTATAATGAACAAAACAAAGTTAAACATTTTGTACAAAATGTTTTTTTTTACAAGAAAACATTTTGTACAAAATATTATACGACTTCTACATGCCAGGTACAGGTATTGGAAACATAGTTTAGAACTAGCTTAGCCGCACCAATAACCTCAATATTTGGATGCTCCAATAGAAATTCTATTAGCAATTTAATGGCATGTTGAAGATGAACAAGGAAAATGCAGTGACAAATAGTTGAACCATGGTAGTTGTTCCTCAATGTCAGATTAGGCATTTGGGGAGCACAGCAGGGATAAAAAAGAATGGAGGGACCCTTCAGCCAGCAGTATTCCTGAAATATCTCAAAATACTAATGTCAGCTTGTAGATGAATAGCACGCATCAAATGGTTCCTTGTTTTTCTGTGTTGGCCTTCAAATTTAGTAATTTTGTAAGAGTTAATAGGCTGGTACTGAAGTTGCTTGTTGACAGTGCAATAATCTGTATCACTCAGATGGAGTCATCATGGAGTGATTGTTCAGGATCAAAAGAAATCTGAATAGGATATGTACGTAATCATGTTGGTCTGAGGGAAGAAATTTAGTATATACTTGGTTTGGCATCTTGAAAGAAAATGGTTTAGTTGATAAATTCTTGATTGTTAACTGACTACTTAGCATAACAAAGTGAAGCAAATGAATACTAGTGGTGAAATGTGGTCAACAATGTATAATATAAGAATGGGTATTGGGAAGCATCAGTAAGAACACATGATGTATTTGGTTGGTTATATGTAAACGCATATATAATTACAAAGGCATCGTAAAGCTAATGCTAGGCATCAAGTAACTAGTGGCTGTTGCATAGAAAATTCTTGAAGAAGCAGGCTGTGATTTAGTGAAATTCTGACATCTACTTTTCACTAAATCAGACCAGAGATATACCCTGTCATATAATGGTACAGATGTTATTGGAGCCAATTGATTAATCTAATCAAGGTTGTCTTTATATTATTGTAGCAATTTTGCTAATATCATTGTAAAGAATAAGTACTATCACTAAACAAAGAATGTTTTTGCAGCTCCTATAGTTTTCCAGTAGCATAAACAACATGAATTTTAATTAGGCAAACTAATGCTACTACTCAAAAGGATATTTTTTCTTCTCTCTCATGTTACATTCTATTTGGTCTCTTATTCTATGTGAAAAGCAAAACTTAGTGCCTTAGTCTTTGATCCTGTATTACTTGAACATGCATGTGTACACTTGAAACGCTATATTGGTGTATGCAAGCCAAGTTTCACAAGTGCCATTTTTCAAGACAACTATTCAAAAGAAAAAATAATCCAGAAAACGCAGGAACAAACTGGAGGCAATCATAGGACAGAAAGACCACTTAATAGTGATTGTACTAAATAAATAGAAAATACAAAAAAAAAATAAAATAGATAAAGGATCACAATTTTTGGGTTTGATCACGACGATGATTAAATCTAGAGAATCCCTGAACCCGAAATCTTATTTTGAATCCTCCTACCTGTTTAGGAAGCAAAGCAATTCCATTCTGTGATATCTTGACAACCTTGCAAATAATTACTTTTCGAGCAACAGATGATGAATTCTTCAAAACCAACTAACAAGCTGAGATGAGTGATGTGGTTTTGGGTACTTGATTTCAATACTCCATGTGTTGCCAAGGTGGCTTCCTCGCCACGCCACATATTATCGAGGTGGCAGACTACATGTCATCTTCACAAAAGCCTACGTGTCACTCCTGCAACTCAAAATGTGGTGTATTATGACAACAGTCTCCCATCTCCAGTTGGCATGTGGACCAGTTTCACAAGATAGGTGGCCTCTTTCTGAATATATCACTTGTCCAGTCTTGAAAAAATTTAAAATATACTATAATTTCATGTGACTGCTAAAATATGAGACTTGGTATAAAATTGAACAATTCCATTAAATTATAAATGAGTGACTAGTTGAACATTTGGGATCGCTTATCAGTGAACTGGGGATTAGTACGAGCAAATGACTTACCCTGCAACAAAGTCACAATGTTGGGTGTCTTTTTGAAATCTAAGTTGAACATCTGGATCTCCTTTCTTCAAACGAATAGGGGCATTGATAAGATAAAAAAGACCTGCCTTCTGACAAAATCAAATATAAGATGTCTCTAGAGAGCTCTTCAATCTTAAGGAAAAAAGAAATCAACAAACAAAATGGTGCAGTATCATAATTTCTAAGGAATAGTCTAATGCTGTTGGTATGAGTAATTCTTAATAGTTTCTTTTAATGCTACAATTTATTCATTTACTTGGAATATCAAGTGTTATGATCCTGAAATTTCTTTCGTTATGTTGTAGGTTCTTCGGACCCCTGACTTCCAAGATTGCAAGGCAGCTCATGAAATTCGAGAACGTAAGTTTTTTGAGATGTTTTTAGACTTCCACATAGTTGAATAAGTAACTGTTTATGCAATGCATGTGTTCTTTCTGGTTGTATACTTGACTCACTCAAATTTTAAGTTCCACTTGGAATGGCTAGTAACAATCTCACATGCCTCTTACATGTACCAAAGGTGAGGATGGGTTTCATTCTTACCTTGTTACTTTTTTCCATCTTGGACACAGAAATTTGTGTCTAACACTGTTTATGGTAGCTGATACATGCATCTAACATCTTTATTTGATACTGACATCCATACCAATAATTTGGTAAGTTTTCATAAGCTTCTATGTGTTTGTCATTGTTGAGTTGGTTCATTGTAGTACTTGATTGATCCAATTTTAAATTTAATGCAAAATGTGGGTTCGTACTGTAAGTCCATTTTCTGTTCTGGAAAAAGATATGAAAAATTGGTATTATTCATTTTTTTGTTACTTCCAATTATTTATTCAATTGTTTCTCTTGGTTTCTTCTATTTTAATTTCTATGGTTAGCATTCATATTTTATATTTCATGAATTTTTCATTTTTGTTATTTTCTCCAGGCTACCTAATATATATTTTAGCATTTATATCTTATGAGAAGTCCATAAACGATTAACAACATATCACATGACTCTAGATTCAAGAATGCATAGAAATGTCATATAGATAGATCACTTGGGTGGGGCAAGAAAGCATGCACGAGCCAGAGCTCATATGTGAAATCTGTGTGGCAATATTAGGTGGTTGCTGCTTTAGTTGCTGCAAATATCTCATTTTTTCGCGGTTGAAAACTTTTTAGCACTGACGTTTGTGTGGTACCAAGTGTCCAAGGCTGTAATCTCTCACATGACTTTTAATAGTTAAGCAATGATGTACTGTTCCTAGTTTCTTGGGCTTTTTGTCTCTGTTTGTTCCTTTTGATGGGCATGACCTTGCTATTCTTAC